>JAVJIF010030068.1:0-168045 GCA_038442645.1 Agave tequilana | reverse complement strand
GTTTTCATTTCATGTATATGTGTATTTTGCCAAACTTGAAGATATACATGTATACCCCTTGAGTCATTTGCCTTTCATGCAAATATCTATTATGGACTCAAAGTGTGTTTAAGGGATATGTATGTATGCTTCTTGTGTTGACAAAATCATACATATACCTTGAAAAGAATTGGTATCAAATTGTTTAATGAAAAGCTAAATTTTCATACTTTTCATGCTTTTCATGTTTTTCTTTGAATTGGTATTTAAACTTCATGTATATGTTTACCTTATCCAAACTATTAGATATACATGAATATCCTTTTTGAGCCGCGTGCCTTCATGCATATATCCTTGTGGACTCGTTTGTATCTTGGATATGTATGTATACTTTGGTTTGTATTAGACATACATATGCCTTGAAGATTAAATAATATTAATTTTTAGTTTTCTTGTTTAAAGAATAATTGAACTTAATTGAACAAATTTTCATGATTGTGATCTCCATACTTGACTTGTACACTCACATTTATTATTTGCTCATGTTTTGTTTTCATGAGACATTTTTATGCTTAATTGGATTAGAGTGTTGATTATCATGTGGATTTCATTTTTATGAAAAATGATTTGTATTTATTCCTTGCTTGAAGGATTTCGTACTAGTTAACAAAACTTTTCATTTTAACTAGTTCGTATTCTTCATTATAATATGAGATATACACTTGACCCTATTCTTTCAATTGGTATCATTGAACACTTTCAATTGATATCAATTTAATCTTTTTGTATACTCATATATGTTTTGTATATGTATGCTTACTCTTTCAAGAATATCAATGTCAATTGGTATCTAACTTTCATACATATATATCTTTATGCTAAGCTTGAAAAATTTCTAATGTTTGATTTGTTTTCAATTGGTATTTTAACAAGCTTATGCATATGTTTAGTTGGTATTTCATAAAGGGGAGAAAACTTGATTTTGTCCGTCAATTGGTATTTGATTTTCACTCCCTTGCTTTATGTTAAAATATAGTTTCAAATTGGTATCATATGTTTAAAAGAGCATATTTCTCTTAATGATATCATAATGTTTATGTTAAATGTTTTAAATTGGTATCTCAAAATTTTGTTAAGAAAAACATATTTATTTTACATTGCCTATATGTGTATAAATTCATGTTGAGTGTATCTTGCATTGAAGAGCTTGACAACTCTTCCTTATGTGGTACACGTGTGTAGGGGGAGCTTCACATCTCTTTTATGCATTACATATTTTGTGTTATGTGAATTAGGGCGTGTCTTCCTTTCTTCATGTAACTCATATATGTAGGGGAGTTAACTTAGCGTCTTCCTCTTCATGAATGAATATTGCATATATTATTTTGTGATATATGTTTTATTTCATTTGGTATCAATATGCACCTTATTGTTATATCTTGAATTGGTATCATATTTGTTTTGATTACCCCTTCTTAATCTTTTTGTTTCTGACAAAAAGAGGGAGAAAGTATCACTACGTTTTATGCTCTTACCCCTTGTTGATGATTGACAAAAAGGGGGAGAAATATTTGTGTTTTGTTTATATGCATGCTTACATTTTTGCATATATGATGTTTATGATGTTTTAATTGGTATCTAGAACACGTTTTTTATTTTGAATATGTTATTGGTATCTAGAGCACCATGTTTATATGCATTGTCATTCATTGCATATTTATTGTTTATTTGCTTATGCATGAGTTAAGGGGGAGCTTCTTTGAAGCTTAACTCTAATCCATGCATATATAACTCCATGAGTTTTGTCATCATCAAAACGGGGGAGATTGTTGGCCCAAAGGCCTTCCACTCTAGTTTTGATGATGATTAACTCATGTAGTTATGTTTACTAATAATCTTGTGTTGTTTAAGTTTCAGATCATTAACAAGATATTAGTTGGTGATTAGCTTCAACAAGGTGTTTAGAAGCTTTTCATGATGATTCCAGGGCCAAAGCGTCAAGATCACACATTGCCTAGCCCATGGATGGAGTTTTGGAGCAAGTCTACTTGAAGATGAAGATCGTCAAGAAGACTTAGGTATCCATAGTTTAGATAGTGTGTTTTAGATCCATTTGTAAAGTTTAGTATAGTTGATATGCTCAAGTACACATACACACACATTTCATGATTTGGATTTTGGTTTTCATGAATAGTTTGATCAAAACAAGTTTACATGTTTTATATGTATATTAGATGTGCTCTATATACATACATGCTTATATGACTTATACAAACTTAGTTTGACGTACCTATTCATGTAGTTTTATGTTTTGGTATAAAACATATTTTTGAAATTAAAGAACAAAAACTGTGATATATTTTGTGAATGTATATTGGACCTATGTCCATATACATCATGCTTAATAATGTTCAAATATCATGTTTTTGTATTTCTATAAGTTTTAGGAAATCAGATTTCCTATTGAAAAATCAAGTTTGATAAAAATACAAGTTTTGGTTTTTGATAAAATTGGCAAGACACAAAAATTAATTGATATGATTGATATATGTCTTGAAAATTTTTATCACATGTTTATGTTTCAATATAAAATGTTAAAACAAGTTTTATAGAATTTTCAGAAAAAGATAAAAGATTTTTATAAAATATTTTTCCCAAATTTTCTGATCTTATTTTTTTTGTGCTGACAGGCTGGTCGGTCGACCGGGACGGTCGACCGCACCAAGGGACGGTCGACCGCACGGGTCGACCGACGTGCACAGAGTTGTGCACGTCTGGCAGCACAGTGGTCCGGTCGACCGGACGGTCGACCGCTGCAGAGAGTTCTGCTCTCTGTTTGTTTGGGTCGACCGGGCGGTCGACCGGTAGCTCCAACGGGTCAAAATATGACCGTTGGACGGTCGACCGGCCGGTCGACCGTTGCCTGTCAGAGCTGCCAGCTCAGCTCTAACGGCTAGTTTCTGTTTTGGCCTATATAAACCCCATCTCTTTGGGATTTTGGCTAAGGTTTTTAAGGAGAAAATTCCAGACTTTCTCTAGTGTTTAAAAGAGTTTTAAAAGAGTTTTTAAGTCAAAAAGATTTCATCTTATTTGTTTTTGGGTTTTTGGAAAATCAAAGAAAGCTAGGTTTTGGGAGATTGTTTTGTTTTTCATTTTCTATCATTTACAAGTGATTTCCCAAGTAGATTTTCTTTATTGCTGGTTTCCAAAAACACCTTGTTTTCACACTTGAGCTATCACCTATCCTAATCTATTAGGATCTTATTTTTGTGGAAAAAGAAAAGAGAAAGAAGAAAGATTGTGTTTGTGGTCTTTGTAACCACTTATTGTAAACCCTCCTTGCTTTTGTGAATCCCTCTTCGGTAGAGGTGATCGGAGTGGTATTGGTTTGGATCCCTCTTAGGTAGAGGTGATTGTGTTGGTTGTGAGCCTCTTCGGTAGAGGTGGTTGTTGGTTGGTTGTTGGCCTCGGTGGAGGTTGTTGTTTGAGAGAAGAGTTTGGTACTCCTAGTGTTGTAACAAATCCTCTTCGTAGAGGTTCCCTCGGTGGGAGATAGTGGATTGGAAATCCTACACGGTGGTGTAGGCGGGGATGTAGAGCAAGGTGCTCGAACCTCGAAACATATCTTGGTCTTTGCGATTGATCCATTATCTCTCTAACTCTCTCTCACTTTATATTTGTGCATAGCATCATTCTTATTGCCATATCATTTACATTGCTTGTGTTGCCATTGCATAATTCATATTGCTATATCCTTGATTGCTTGGCTTGATTGTGTGTGCACATTGCTTGGATTGCTTGTGTGTGTGGCCTAACTTATACTCATCCAACAAGAGCTTCACATAGCGCCTCAACCCATTTCAAGGGGAATCAAGAGGAGTTAGTCCAGAGCCTCGCAAGGGGAATTCGGCTACACTTGTTGTATTGTATTAGTTTGTGCAACATTTGCATTAGCTTCCGCATTTAGAGCATTAAGTTTTTCATTTAGTCTTAGATTAGCATTTACACCTATTCACCCCCCTCTAGGTGTACTTTCATTGTGCACATCGGTCGACCGTTCTGGTCGACCGGCTCCTGGTCCGGTCGACCGCCAGAGCCTGGCAGGCAATTTTTTCAGGATTTAAAAATAGGGTTTTTATTATCTAATTAAATCCCATAAAATCTCTAAAAAACCACAAAAATAAGTTCTTGTTATATCTTTGAAATACAAACATGTTTGAGTAAAAATCAAATCATGTTACAAACATTTTGAACCATTTTTGTGACTTATAAATTTTGCCAAAAACTAAAAACCGTATTGAACCCCCTGATCCCTAGTGTACGTATCACCGAATCAGTACGCGATACGACGTACAAAAATGATTTGACCTCTGTAGTATTCCGAGAGCCAATTTCAGTTTCAAATATCATTTTTAATATTTTAAATTTTTCAGGATTTTCTGATATTTTTCTGGATTATTTGGAAAATCTCCGTAGTCGGTGTCGACCGATACCGATACCAGGCTATTTGATTTTTATTCCACAAATGGATTTGTATTTTGAGGATCCGCTTTTACCATATACCTTAGAATCGTATTATCTATGTTAGGGTATTTTTGAGAATTTTTCTGAATTTATGAAAAATCCGGCCAAACTGGTGTCGCCCGGTATCGGCGAGCCACTCCGGGATTTTTAATTTGCAAACCGTATTGCATTTCTTAAAACCATTTTCATATTACGTCTCAGAATAATATTCTCTATTTTCTGTAATTTTTGGGCACCGTTCGGAGCTAGTCGAATATCGGGCCAATTTAATAATAATAAAATATTAATTTTTAATCTTTCTTTTCTTTCTTCTTCCTTCTTCCAGCGACTTCCCCACCGCCTTTGACCAGCTTCCACGCTCTCTCTCCCCTTAAAACCTCCCCCTCTCTTCCTCTCTCTACAACTCTCTCTCTCCAAACTCTCTCTCTCCAATTTCTCTCTCTCTCTAACACACTCTCTCACCTTCCCCCACACTCCTCTCTCTCTGTGCTGCAGACACCCGAAAAGGGGGGAGGGCGACCCGCAGCCAGGCCAGGCCGCAGGCCGCCGCCGCCGCCGCCGGCCGCGACCAGGCCTCGCCCCCGGCCAGTGGCCGGCCGCCCCCGCGCCACCCCCTCTCCTCCTCTTTTCCTTCTTCTTCTTCCTCTTTTCTTTTCTTTTCTTTTCTTTTCTTTCTTCTGTTTCTTTCCCCCCTCTCTCTGTTTCTCTCTCCCTCACTCTCTCTCTCTCACTCTCTTGCTCGGTTAGGCCCGAACCGCCGTCGGCAGGCCGGCGGGCCGCGCGCAGGAGCAGCAACAGCAAGCTGCTGCTTCTGTAAACTTTCTTTGTGGGTTTGGGTTAAGCCCAAACCTATTAACCCCTAATGGGTTAAGTGGGAAACCCATTAAATCCAACCCGTTAACCCGTTAACCCTTTTACCCATTAAGTTAAGTTATAGGTTCGGGTTATCGGGTCCAAACCCGACCCGTTAACCCGCCTACCTGCATCCAACCAATAAATAAAGTTAATTTTGCATAAACCCCCACTACTTTTTAGTATTTGCATTTAATATTTTTATTTGCATATTTAACCTATTTTACTGATTTTTAGTATTCGGGCGATATCGGGAGCATTCGGACTCCGATTTGGACGATTCTGGATCCGTTGCGATCGTGGGAAAGAGAGCTATCTTCCCATGGTTAGTGTGTGAGTGTTTTCCTTTTTTAAATGATATTTATTTCTTCATGTTTAGCTTTCATTATGAAACCGTAAGTATGGGTTAAGCAGTAGCGCTGTTAAATTACTAACTTAACTCGAGAAACGTCATGTTTTGTAATAAGAATCTGTATACAATGTGAGTAAACATAGACACTAAGCTAGATGATCAATTAAAGAATCACTAGACACTGTCACTGCATGGATAACTATTATAGTCGCACACTACTGCTACATGGACACCAAGACACGCGTACTTCATTATACGGGATCTTGTCACTATTCCACTATCACCCTTACCAACCCACTGGTACACTAAGCACTGTAGTGCATGTAGATATCAGTTACACTGAATGTCGGTATTTCCTGTAGTATTTCATGTAGTTTCATGTACACGTCTCACCATTACGTACTGCATGTTTGTGACCTACTGATGTACTAGTACACTGGATACCGTCATGTTATATTGATATCCTCGTTACATGGATGCACTGATCACTGTTATTACATAGACATTACACGGATTATTGCTACACATATACCTTCCACTGGTACACGGAGAGACCAAAGCACGGACTACCGCATTTCATATTATTGTTACAGTTATATCATGATTACATATCACTGTTACACCTGCATGTCATGTTTCATATCCCTGTTACACATGCAATACATGTTCCATGTTACCGTATTCATGTTATATGATTGTTTCCCTTTACTGATATTGGGACATGTTACCGTATTCATGTTATATGATTGTTTCCCGTTACTGATATTGTTATCCCCGTTACCAGATACATGAGCTGTTGATATGCAATGTGTAGAATCCCACATCTATTGTTCCCGTTTCCAGTTATCTTGTTTTATACTATCAACAGAGCTCATGTTATGCTACCATGTTACATGCACCATATCATGTACTTGTTCCTGATATACTATATAGTGAAAGATAATAAAGAGAACTTGGGTATGGGGCAGACTTGACGGTTGACTAGATCTTGTCTGGTGGATATCTGGATCCATTGTTTGTCCCACTGCAGGGACGGGGCAGTGCTGGCTACCATCTGTTACTTATGAGCTCCCGTTTCCCGTTATTATTTTAGCTCATTGAGATCCTGTTACATGTTACAGCCTTAGCGGGCTGGCCCTGGTCTCAGCAGCCAGGGATCTGTTTAAGGCCGTTGTCCCGGGTATGCACGGGATACACCCACCTGACTAGAGCTCCTCGACCAGTTGGTTTCCAATGAACATAATAAAATGATATAAACAATAGTGACATCGGGAACACTTGTTATTTGGTCACTCTCTCGTCTGGATAATGGTACCCGTAGGCCATGTCCGGATGGGTTCGACTGGAGTACGGGCTCAAGTATAAACTGCCAATGGTATGGGACACTAGAAGAGATTGATTAAAATACCGGGTGGTACTGATTTCCACTATTGTATAAATGATATGACTTGCCTGATACATGTATACTATTGTTTAGTTGTACTTGTTCCTGCTCCTGATAGTTTATCCGCCATCATGTTCCATGTATACGTTGTTACTTTACCTGGTATATGTTACATTTTCTGTGGTGGCATACTACGCATGTTCTGCATTGCATATATTCTATTTGCTGTATACCTTACAGACATTATGATTGTATATGCACAACACCGTCTTATAGTTATATTGCGTCTGCCCATCTGCATGTTCACCTCTGTCACGTCACCACTAGATTACATTCATTATTATATAAAACGGGAGACTACTAGAGACATGACCCGATAATAACCGGCTAGGTAGTGATGATATTAAAAGATGACAGGATTATATACTTATTATATGGTATCACTAGTACAACATCATGTAGTATATACTAGTATCGTGCTTGTATTACTATAGTATATATTACTGCCTCCTTCATTTTACCACTCACTAGGTCGCTTTCTGACGACCCTGGGTTTGCATGCCCAGGTTGGAGATCCGAGTCACCGTATTATCAGATAGTGCCTTGGAGTTACATAGGAGATTCCTCATCGAGACTATTCATAGGTATCTTTATGATTTATTGCTGTTATGTTATTTATCCCTGTTGTTCTATAATCACTAACCTCTTTCTACAGGTATTCTTGTGCTTATTTTCTGCTGGAACCCTTGTGTATATGGAGATTATGTCCTGTACTGAGGCTTAACGTACGCGTGAGAGTGTTTTCACCTCGCGTATGTACGTCGCCATAACGTCCCCGTACCTGCGGGATTGGGGCGTTACACGTATTTTCTAAAACTTGGATTTTTCAAATAGAAATCCGATTTTTCAAAACTTATATAAATACAAAAAACATGATATTGAAACAACTTTGAAGCATATAGTATATGGATAGAATCCAATATACATGAAAGAGATACATATCAATGTTTTTGACATTAAATCCGAAAATAAAGTTTTGTTTAAATACAAAACCCAAATACATGAATAGGTTATCAAAATAAGCTTTTCTAAGAATATGAAGCATACATGTATATAGATCAAATCTAATATACATTAAACCAAGTAAACTTGTTTTGATATAATACCTTTCATGAAAACCAAGATCGGTTAAACCAAAAACCGAAAACCAACAAACATGAAACTTGAAACAAGTGTGTGTGTTGTGAACTTGAGCATATCACACTATCTAACCTTTAACAATGGATCTAAACTAACTATTCTAAAACAAACCGAGGTCTTCTTGTCTTCAAGCCGACTCGATCCAAACGCGATTCCCTGAGCTTGACTCCAACGAGTGCTAGATATGAACTTTGACGCTCGAGCTCTTGAATCACCATGTGAATGCTCCAAAACACATTTGTTGAAGCTAATCACCTACTAATATCTGAAACTAAATATCACAAGATTATTAGTAAACTATAACTACATGAGTTAATCATCATCAAAACTAGAGTGGAAGGCCTCTGGGCCAACAATCTCCCCCTTTTTGATGATGACAAAACTCATGGAGTTATATATGCGTGGATTAAAGTTAAGCTTCAAGGAAGCTCCCCCTTAACTCATGCATAGCAATAAACGATAAGATATGCAATGAATGTTAAACATGAATATGCATAAACATGGATAAAACAATGAAAGAAACATGCTCTTGATCCCAATTTTTTTTTAAAATAAATTACTTTTCCTTCTTTTTAACATAAACATGTTTTTAAATACCAATTGAAAATATAAGCTTAAAATAAACATGTTCTTTAAATAATTGCTCTTGATATCATAAAAATTTCAATTGAAAGCTTTATCAATAAAAGTAATAAAAGCTCTTGATACCAATAATAAAATTTTAACAAAAGTTCTTGATACCAATAAAACAAAACAATAAAATAAACTCTCTTGATACCAATATCAACAAATCATCAAAACATCAAGCAAACTCTCTTGATACCAATATGAAACAAACTTTGATATAAACTTATAAATAAACAATAAACATGCATATAAACTATAATAAACATGCATATAAACTTAAATACTTCTCCCCCTTTTTGTCAATCATCAACAAAGGGGTTAAAGTAAACAATAAAATAATGTTCTCCCCCTTTTATCTTAAACAAAAAAAATATCAATAAGGGGTGAAATTAAATCAAAAGATTATGATACCAATTGAAAAAAATATCAATTTAGTGCATCATGATATCAATTGAAAATAATAAAACATACCAATTGAAAGTATATAAACAAATGTTTTTAATTTAAATAAACATGTCTATATTATATCAATTGAAAGTAAATAAAACATAAAAAAAATTTGATATCTATTGAAAGATGTAAACATATAGGTAATCTTAATAACAATTGTATAAATTAGTACCAATTGAAAGTAATTTTTCATTAGGAGCATATGATAAAAAAAAAAATCAATATCATTTTTCAATCATTTTTCAGCATAAAGTGTGGGAGTAAAATCAAAGATAAATAAAACCAATTAAAAGGTGAAATATGAATTTTCTCCCCCTTTATGAAATACCAAACAAAATGATGCATAAGCTTATATAAGATACCAATTGAAACATAATCAATTGAAATATAATAGTCATTTAAGAAATTAAGCTTAGCATAACCAAAATTTGTGCTCAAAGATATAGAGATATAGTAAGCACAAATAAAATACATATATATGTATGGGAAATTAAATACCAATCAAAATTGATGCTATTTAAAGTGTAAGCATACATATATAAAAATATATAACTAATCGAGATTGATACTATTTAAAGTGTAAGCATACATATATAAAAACATATGAGTATAAAAAAGAATGTCAATAGTGATACCAATTGAAAAGATCCAATGATACCAATTGAAGTATAATAAGAATTAAGTGTATAACTCATATTCCCTACCACCCATTCATGCATATGTTTAAAAGGATTTTCAATAATAAGAATACAAGGCATGGTCGCCCAACCAGCCACCCTTAGAAGGTAGGGGTTTTCAAAAATAAGTTTGAAAATATAATATGTTTGAAAACTCTATCATATGAAGAATACGAACTAGTTATATGAAAAATTTGAAAACTAGTACGAAATCCTTCAAGTAAGGAATAAAGCAAAATTATATTTCATGAAAAACATATAGGTCACACGATCATCAACACTCAAAATCAATAAGGCACATATAATACTCATGAAAACAAAATCATGAGAAAACATCAAATAATATGAGTGTACAAGTTATGTGAAAAACATAATCATGAAAATAGTCAATTTAGCTCAATTATGAAATTCCTTATTAAAACATGAAAACCATCAAAGTCAAATAGGCTTCAAGATATATGTATGTTTTGTCTAAACTAGAAGTATACATACATATCCCTAAACACAATTGAGTCCATAATAAAGATTTGCATGAAAGCAAGTGGCTCATTGATATATACGTATAACTATTTGTTTTAGACAAAATAGACATATACTGAAATTAAACATAAACATGAAAATATGTCAAAAATATGGAATACAAGTCAAAATGTATGAATCATCAAAACTAGGCTATACTAGTACATCTAATGAGTACAAATGAGCATTCAAGCACAAACATATAATAATCTATTTGTGGCTCACTAGTTATACAAGTATATATCCAAGTTTTAATGAAAACTAACATCTAAACTTGTAATCAAAGCATGAAGCATGGAATTCAACACAAAACTCATATGATCATTATGTAAATGAACATGCATTAGAGCTAGGACATATACATTAGTTAAACTAAAGTGAGAACACTAAATATAAATTCATATAAACATGGGTGTCTCAAATACTAATCATGTATATCACCAATCTAAATATCATGACATTTAACATCCTAATCATGAAACATCAACACATGCTAGAAGTGAATAATATGAAAGCATGTAAACATAATAAGGAGTTAGAGATCTTTACCAAAACCGATAAGGCACATCTCCATATCTCCAAACCAAGGTGGTCCTCCCACCAAACTCCCCTTGAAAGTGATGCATCCAAATTGTCCTTTTTAAGCTTGGAACGCATCCATCTCAAGGCACCATCACTCTCACGTCATGTGAGAGCCCACACCTACATCAAATAGAATAGGAGTGGTCTTTGGTACCTATACTCTTTTGGGTCCATGGGGGTTAGCTCCTTTCCTAACCCAAACAAATTTAGTTGCTAAATTTGAATCATGTATACGATCATAACAAAACTTAGCAAGGTGGCCCTTACGTCCATAATGTGTACATGTGTACACATGAGCATATATTGTGTGATGGGTGTGAACGTGAGAAGCATGTGTATGCCGTGGTTTGTGTGCATGCATAGAAGGAACTTGTTTCGTTTGAAATATAGATTCCAAACGTGTATGGTTCAAAGCACATTGGCTCAAAGTGGAGCCCAAATAATCAACACTCTTCTTTAACATAAATATATCATTTTTAATAATGGAAGAAGAGGTGGAGCATGCAATAGGTATTCTAGATGATGAAGCTACACTAGCATGGCAAACACGAGTATCTAAATCATTTTTCAAGGAAATATTTTCATTAGACATCAAATCCAATTTCTTTGAAATAGAAATAATTTTGTTTTTCAAAGAATCATTTTCTTTTAAAACAAAAACAAGTTTTGAAGATAGAACTTCATTTTTCTTCAAAACTTCATCACAATCATTTTTACTTTTCAAAATCTTGTTTTTATTTAAAACAAGTTCAAGTTGGATTTTCAAAGAGTCACACTCATTTGAAATCTCAATCTTCTCTTGTAAAGCCAACTCAAGTTTTGAAAATAAATCCTTATTTTCTTTATTTAATTTATAAGTTTTCTTTTTCAAAACTTTATATTTTTCCAAGAGGTTCTCACAAACAATAGATAACTCTTCATTTAATGCATTGGCATCCATACTATCAAGATCATCAAATGAAGAGCTAGCACTATCTAGTTGAGTATCCGAATGTACCTCAATGGAGTCATTCCCTTGGACCATGTAGCATCGTTGTCCGGATTCATTCTCACTAGATTCATCCTCCACAATGATTGGCGTTTGGAGCTTGGAGGAGGTCAACGTGTTCCACACTGTAAAGGCGGAATCACAGTTAGAAACCATCATAAGATATTCTTTGTTAAGCGTGCTTCTAAGTGCCTTAAGGGCTTGTGCATTGGCCTCTATATGCTTGATATTATCAAGAAAGGATTTCTTGATAGCGGCAAGGAAAACATGCAAGCGTAAGGTTTTTAGGTACATGGACATCCTAGCCTTCCAAACAACAATGTTGGAAGTATCAAACATAGGTGGAGTTATGAAGTCCATGAGTGTGTGCAAACAATATAAGTGTGCAAATGCAAATCTAGATTAGCAATACCAAGATCACACTCCTAGGTGGTTAAACCTAATATCAGGAGCGTATGCTCTGATACCAATTGAAAGTACACCTAGAGGGGGGTGAATAGGTGTACGACTAGTCTATGAACAAAAATGCGAAAATTAGAACTTAATTGCAACACACTTAGTGTAACCAACGAGTGTAGCTGAATTCCGGTGAAAGGCTCTGAACTAACTCCTTTTAATTCCTCTGAATAAGAGTTGAGATGCTATATGAAGCTCTCGTGGTTAAACACAAGTGAGGCTCACAAACAAACACAACCAAGCATATAAGAGTGATATGACAATATGAATCAATGCAAGGCACAATATAAGAGAGTTAGAGAAAGTGGATCAAACGCAAACACCAAGATTGTTTCAAGGTTCGAGCACATAGCTCTACGTCCCCGCCTTCACACAGAAGGATTTCCACTAACTCGTCCACATAGGACTACCCACACAGGGAACCTCCACTGAGGATTTGGGGCAATTACAATTGGGAGTACACAACTCCTCTCTCCAACCGAATACAACCTCTCACTAGAGGCAAGGCACAACCAACACAAAATCCACCTCACACAAGAGGGGTAGGCACTTAGCCAACACAAATCAATCACCTCATACTTGAGGGATTCCAATACAATCTCCACCTCTCATTAGAGGGAGCCAAAAACAATCTCCACCTCTCACTAGAGGGAGCCAAACACCACTTTCACTATCACCTCACACTTGAGGGATATCAACTCAATCACCTCTCACTAGAGGGATATCACAAAGATGGAAGTTTACAACTTGGTAGTCTCTTTCAACCACAAACCAAATCTTCTCACTAAAATAAGGGTCCTATAGATAGGATAGAATGATAAGCTCAAGTGTGAGAAAATAAAGTATTTGGAACAAAGAAAAATGCTTGAGAAAAACTCCAAATAGATATAGAATTTTTAGACCAAAACCAATTCACAAAAGACTATATTTTCTTTGAATTTCCAACACCTTAAAAACAAATAAAGGATAAGAACTTTGAACCCAAAAACTTTTGCTGAAAATACTCTTTAGGAATGTAAATTTTTCTCTTTTAAAAACTTAGTGAAAACTGGCCAAAGATTAGGGTTTAAATAGGCCCAATCAAAATTTGCCCGTTGGCAGTTGACAAGGGCAAATTTGCCATTCCGGTCGACCGGCCAACGGTCAAAAAAGTGACCGTTGAGCCCAGCGGTCGACCGTGCCGATCTAGAGAGCAATTGCTCTCTGACCCTTCGACCGCCCGGTCGACCGGGCCAAGGCTTACGGTCGACCGTCCGGTCGACCGCCCCCACCCGAGAGTGGGGTGACTTCAGTCGGTCGACCGCATGGTCGACCGGCCAAGCCAACTTGGCCTTTGTGCACGTCTTTGCACATCGGTCGACCGTTTTGGTCGACCGGCTCCTGGTCCGGTCAACCGGTCAGTCGACCGCCAGAGCCTGACAGGCAATTTTTCAGGATTAAAACTAGGGTTTTTATTATTTAATTAAATCCCATAAAATCTCTAAAAATCCACAAAAATAAGTTCTTATTATATCTTTGAAATACAAACATATTTGAGTAAAAATCAAATCATGTTACAAACATTTTGAACCATTTTTGTGACTTACAAATTTTGCCAAAAACCAAAAACCGTATTTTCCAAAACTTGGATTTTCAAATGGAAATCCAATTTTTTCAAAACTCATATAAATACAAAAATATGATATTGAAACAACTTTAAAGCATATAGTATATGGATAGAATCCAATATACATGAATGAGATATATATCAATGTTTTTGACATTAAATCCGAAAATAAGTTTTGTTTAAATACAAAACCCAAATACATGAATAGGTTATCAAAATAAGCTTTTCTAAGAATATGAAGCATACATGTATATAGATCAAATCTAATATACATTAAACCAAGTAAACTTGTTTTGATATCATGCCTTTCATGAAAACCAAGATCGGTTAAACCAAAAACCGAAAACCAACAATCATGAAACGTGAAATAAGTGTGTGCATTGTGAACTTGAGCATATCACACTATCTAACCTTTAACAATAGATCTAAACTAACTATTCTAAAACAAACTGAGGTTTTCTTGTCTCTAAGCCGACTCTATCCAAATGCGATTCCCCGAGCTTAACTCCAACGAGTGCTAGATATGAACTTTGACGCTCGAGCTCTTGAATCACCATGTGAAAGCTCCAAAACACCTTTGTTGAAGCTAATCACCTACTAATATCTGAAACTAAATATTACAAGATTATTAGTAAATTATAACTACATGAGTTAATCATCATCAAAACTAGAGTGGAAGGCCTCTGGACCAACAGATTGTTGTTTGGCTTTGTGCCTTGTCCCTCTTTGTGTAGAGGTGATTGTTGCTTTGCCTTTTGTGCCTTACCTCTTATGTAGCAGTGGTTGTGTTAGAGAGAGGAGTTGTGTACTCCTAACTTTATAATTGCAATCCTCGGTGGAGGTTCCCTGTGTGGGAGGTCCTGTGGGACATAGTGAAAATCCTTCTGTGTGAAGGCAGGGACGTAGAGCAGTGCTCGAACCTCGAAATATATCTCGGTGTTTGCGTTTGATCCACTATCTCTAAACTCTCTCTTATATCTTGCATTTCATCATATTGCTCATATCATATATATGCTTCGTATTGTTTGTGTGCCATACTTGTGTTGAACCAAGAGAGCTTCATATAGCATCTCAACTCTTATTTAGAAGAATCTAGAGGAGATAGTCCAGAGCCCCTCACCAGAAATTCGGCTACATACTTTGGTTATACATAGTGTGTTGTAATTAGTTTTTAATTCTGCATCATTTGTCATTAGATTAGCTCATACACCTATTCACCCCCCTCTAGGTGTATTTTCAATTGGTATCAGAGCCTACGCTTCTGATATTAGGTTTAACCACCTAGGAGCGAGATCTTAGCTAGCTAATCTAGATTTGCATTTGCACACATATTATTTATACACTCATGGATCATCTTTCCCCTCCCATGTTTGATGTTTGTAACATCGATATATGGAAGCTTAGGATGAGTGCTTATTTAAAAGCCCTATTTTGCATGTCTATCTTGCCACTATCAAGAAAATCTATTTTGATAATACCAAGTACACTGAGACTATTGCACAAGCCCTATGCACAAAAGCATTAACTTAGTAAAAAAAATTATCTATGCTTTCTCATTGTGATTCCACTTTTGCAGTGTGGAATACATTGACCTCTTCCAAGCTTCAAACGACAAACTTTATGGAGAAAGAATCTAGTGGAGATGAGTCCGAACAAGCTTACTTCATGGTCCAAGGGAATGATCTCTTGAAGTAAACTCGGATACTCAACTAGATGATAGTGCTAGTTCTTCAGGTGATGACTATATGGATGGCGATGCTTTGAATAAAGAAATTTCATTAGTTTGTGAAAACTTGCTAGCAAAATACAAAGTTTTGAAAAAGAAAAGCTTTGAATTAAAAGAAGAAAATAAAATTTTATTTTCAAAACTTGATTTGATTTTACAAGAGAGGGATCAGATTTCAAGTGAAAGGGACTCCTTGAAATCCCAACTTGACCTTGCTCTAAATGAAAACAAAATTTTAAAGAGTAAAAATGATTGTGATGATATTTTGAAGAGAAATGAGGTTTTGTCTTCAAAACTTGAAATTATTTTAAAAAAGAACAATTCTTTGAAAAATAAAATTGCTTTAATTTCAAAAGAATTGGATTTGTTTTCTAATGAAAATACTTCTTTGAAAAATGATTTATCTTCTCATGTTTGCTATGCTACTATAGCTTCACCATCTAGTATTTCTATTGTATGCTCCACTTCTTCTTCAATCATTAAAAATGATATTTGTGCATATTGAAGAAAAGTGTAGATTGTTTGGGCTCTACTTTAAGCCAATGTGCCATGAACCACGCACGTTTGGAATCTATGTTTCATAAGGAACATGCTCTTCATATGCATGCACACCATACACGGCATACACATGCTCATCATGCTCACACACATGATTCTATGTATGCTCATGTGTACACTTGTACACATTGTGGACGTATGGACCACCTTGCAAAATTTTGTTATGATAAAATAAATGATTCAAATTTTGCAAATATATTTGTTTGGGTTAGGAAAGGTGCTAACCCCATGGACCCAATAAGGTATGGGTACCAAAATCTACCTCTATTGTATTTGTTGTAGGTGTGGGCTCTCACTTGACATAAGGGTATTGGTGCCTTGATGGTGGATGCGTTCCGAGCTAAATGGTGATACTTTTGGATGCATCACTTTCAAGGGAACTTTGTGGGAGGACCACCATGGTTTGGAGACCTAGAGATTAGCCCTAATGGTTTTGGTAACTATCTCTAACTCTCATTTTGTTTACATATTTTCTCATTGATAGACTTTTAGCATGTTTTTGTTTTTCATTATTATCGTGTTAAATGACATGTATAAGAGTTGTGATATATATATGTAGTATTTGAGATACACTCATGTTCATATGGATTCATATTTTGTGTTCTCACTATTGTTTAACTATTGTGTATATCCTATCTCTAAAACACGTGCATTTACCTTAATGATCATGTTTGTTGATGATTTTGCACTTAATGTTTTGATTACATGTTTAGATGAAACTTTTATTAAAAGTTGTGTTTATACTTGTACAACTAATGAGCCACATTTATTTATCATATGTTTGTACTTTATTACTCATGTGTACCATTGGATGCACTTGTATAACCTAATTTTAATAATTCTTACATCTTTACTTGTTTTCCCTATTGTTGTACACGTTTTCATAAAAATGTGTTTTTCTTCATGTATATGTTAATTTTATCTAAAACTATTAGATATATATGTATATCTTAGAGTCACTTGTTTTTCATGCAAAATTTTATTAAGAACTCACTTGTTTTTGGGATATGTATGTATACTTCTAGTTTAGACAAAACATACATATTCCTTGAAGTTTGTATTATGTTAATGAAAATTATATTTTTATGTTTTTCATGTTTAAAAAGGAATTTTATTGAGCTTCATTGCCTATTTCCATGATGTTGTTGATTACATGATTCTTACATTCTATGTTTGATGTTTACTCATGACTTTATTTTCATGAGTTTTATATGTGTTCTGTATATCTTGAGTGTCAATTATTGTGTGATTTTTCACGATCTCATGTATATATTATTGTTTTATTCCTTACTTGAAGGATTTCGACTAGTTTAAAAAATTATCTTTAAAACTAGTCTTTATTCTTCAATTGGTTAAATTTTCAAACATATTAAAATATTTTCAAACTCTTATTTTTTAAAACCCTACCTTCTAAGGGAGGTTGGATAGGCGACCAATCCTTGCATACCCTTATTGAATATTTTTTAAACATATGCATGAATAGGGCGATAGGTATGAGTTATACACTTGATCTTCAAGGAATTTTATGTTTGTATACTCATATTTGTTTCTTATATATGTGAATGCTTCAAATTTCAATTAGTATCAATTTCAATTGGTATATCCATTTCATACATACATATATATAATTTGATTGTGCTTGTTTTATCTATATATCTCTAGCACAAATTATTTCTTACTAAGCTTGATTTAGTTCTTAATGTCAATTATTTTTCAATTGATATCATATACATGCTTATGCATTATTTTATTGGTATTTCATAAAGGGGGAGAAAAATTCTTATTTTATCTTTCAATTGGTTTTACTTTTTAATTGGTATCTTACTCCCAGTTTTTATGATAAAAAATTTTGTTTTGTATATGCTTACATTTTCAATATTGGTATCAATAATTTTAAATTGGTATTATTTTCAAATTGGTATCCTTATTGCAAAATATAGTGTTTACCTAAAAATTTGGTGTTTATTTTCAATTGATATCATGTTCTTTTATTGGTATCAATTTAAAAAAAATATTTCTTTCAATTGGTTCTCTTTAAATTGATTGTGCTTATTGGTATCAAAATCTTTGTTTATGTTTATTATTTATTTGGCTTCACCCTTTTGTTGATGAGTGACAAAAAGGGGGAGAAGAATTCAGGTTTATATATGCATGTTTTACTATATGTTATGCATATATATTGTTTTATTGATATCTTGAGCTTCATTGCATATCTTTATATGTTTATTGATCATGCATATGCTAATGGAGAGATCTAGGAAGCCTATCCTTAATGAATGCATATATATAACCTCATAAGTTTTGTCATCATCAAAAAGGGGGAGATTGTTAGCCTAGAGGCCTTTCACCATAGTTTTGAGATGACTAACTTATTATGAAGGTAATTGCAAATTCTCGGTGGAGGTTCCCTGTGTGGGAGGTCCTGTGTGGATATAGTGAAAATCCTTCTGTGTGAAGGCAGGGGACGTAGAGCAGTAGCTCGAAACATATCTCGGTGTTTGCGTTTGATCCACTATCTCTAAACTTTCTCTCTTATATATTGCATTGCATCATATTGCTCATATCATATATATGCTTGGTATTGTTTGTGTACGTGATTGGAGTTCATTTTGCATCATTTTTATACCACCTTACCATATTTTATGTTAATAAAAATAGAATTTTTATTGTTTTTCTCTCTTATTTTTCAGGTCTATTCTTTAATGGAGAAGAAGGCCCAAATCTTGAGATTTTTAAGGAATTGTGATTTTAGGAGCCCTCAACAATGAAACCCAATTCTGGAACGATCCAAAGTATATTCTCTAACTTCTAGAAGCTCCAGCTGGGCACACACAGCATAACGGAATGTCAGAGAAATCGTTGGTGCAACGGCCAAGATGATGCTGCTGCGGAAACGCAGCCCTGGCCGAGGATCCGCGACACTTCCTTGGCAGTTGATCAAGCTTTTGATCCTATGGCTGTTGTGGGACGTTATATTCTCCTGAAGCCTATAAATAGACCCCCAGGTCCTTTGTAAAAAAAGGATGAGAGAATAGCATTTTGTTTAGGTAATTAGTTAGGATTTCTTAAACTCTCTTTAGTCTTCTTGTGTAATTTTATTTTCTCCTTCTAGATCCAGAAAAGAGAGAGTGAGGGTGAGAGAGATCTCTGTAATTGAAGAAGTGACAACTCAATACAAAGGCTCAAGTTTTCCTTCCTCAAATCTTTCTTGTTCTATTGCATTTACTTTCCAAGTTCTTTACTTTTTTGCACTAGTTTTTCTACCATGTCTTATTGCTTGTTCTTCTTTTCTATGGCTAGCTAATCTGCTAACATGACTAACTAATTTCTAACACTACTAACTACTAACTCTTGGGTGAATGCTAACACATATGAATCGTTAGATTTTTATTTCTAGTCTTGTAATTAACAAGTCTTTTATTCCCAATGATGATGAGTTGTGTTTCAATTCTTAGTGAATACTTTGTATCACCTCTATATGATTCATGTGTGCCTCATTTAGAGCCTTGTCTCTTGAACAAGTGCCTTGATGGAACATAAAGATGGATCATTTTAGTATGCTAACACCTATTGTACAAATTTCTTATTTCATTCTAGCCTGTTATAGCTTTGATGGACTAATGAATTTTACATTCTTATTTAGCATACCTAAGTGTGAATACCTATGTTCCATTATTGAGAATCTATTAGGAGTCGATGATCTAAGGAGGCCACCTAGCCAAGCCTAGATGAGAACACATCCTCAATTGGGGGTAACATATTGATTTGACAAAGCAAGATGTACTTTTGCCAATGAATCTACATGAGGCATGAATCACCCAACGAGCTTAGTAAGTTAGTAGTATAGAAAGTTAGTCATGGCTTTCTCTAATTGAATTTTAAAACTCTTTTCTAAAACTTTCTCACTTTCCAACATCACCGTTTTTTATTCCGTTTATCTCGCTTCCGTTTTTCTTTTCCTAAAACTCTACAAAGATTCTTCACTTTCTTTCTACTTTGTTTTGTTTTTCAATTTTAAACAAAGAAGAACCTTCATTTTTCTTCTCAAAAACTTCAACATAAAAACCGTGAACGCTTCCATCGCTAGCCCTCCCTGCAGATACGACCCGTTATAACTTGTGCTACAATGGTGATTCGAAGGAGCAAAGTAAATCTTCATATATTCAGAGTTTGATAATCAGCACACGGACTTAAACGGTTTACTCTGAACTCTTGCTCAATTCAATTCCTCCCTACGAACATGCCCATACTTGTGTTGAACCAAGAGAGCTTCATATAGCACCTCAACTCTTATTTAAAGGAATCTAGAGGAGATAGTCCAGAGCCCCTCACCGGGAATTCGGCTACACTCTTTAGTTACACATAGTGTGTTGCAATTAGTTTTTAATTTCGCATCATTTGTCCTTAGATAAGCTCATACACATATTCACCCCCTTTAGGTGTATTTTCAGAATGCCCACACCTGAGATCACATGAATACAGAAAAGGAATAACAACTGATAACAATGTATAGAGAATAAAGAAAACTCCAGAATCAACAGGAATGAAAAGGAAGGCAATAATTCTAGAACAGGTAGAAAGAAACTCCATCTCATTGCAACATGTCCAGTCTTATCGAACACCTAATCAATAACATGAAACATCCAGTATCTAGACTTGCAAATCCAGGGTCATCAGAAGCGACCTAATGAGTGTGTGTAAAGGGAAAGGTACTCGTGTATAAAAATAATGTAAGCAATAACAACATCATAAATTGAAATAAAAGATAACAAAATTGTAACACCCCCGCTCCAAGAATACGTACTTAGTTGCGTATTCAGATTTTTTGATCGTATTTTTTTGATTTACTTCTTGTATTTATTTTGTATTATGAATTATTTATATGATCGTTTTGTCTTGGATCCGGATTCGTGGACTCAGAGTCTGCTCTTCTCTGAACCAGGGACCCGATCCTAGTGTCTTACTCAATTGGTCTTTTCAGTATTCAGATTTGACCGATTTCAGTTTCAAACATCATTTTCCAATATTTTAGATTTTCTATGATTTTCTGGAATTTTCCTGAATTAAATGGAAAATCTTCAAAAACCGGTGTCGACCAGTGCCACTGACCGATTCCTGGATTTTTAATTTACAAATGGAGTCAAATTTTGAGAAACAGCTTTCCATATTTGCTTAGAATAATATTTACTATCTTAATTCATTTTTTGGGAATTTTCAGAATTTATCAGATTTCTGTCAGATTTGGTGTCGACCGATATTGGCGGCCGATTGCAAGATTTTTAATTTAAAAATTATAAAGAATTTCTTGAAACGAATTTCACCATGATTCTTAAAATAATATTCTTGATTTTTGAGAATTTTTGCGGGTCGTTCCGAGATACTTGATTTCGGGACGATTTCGGTATTTTTCCAAAGTTTTCCGTATCCGCAACTGAATCCCGGGAATCCACCACTCTAATTATTTTTCCTTTTTCTTCTAAGAAAATATCTTCCTTTTTCCATTTTCTTTTCCTTTTTCCTATTTTTCTTTCCTTCCTTTTCCTTCCACCAAATTCTCCATTCTTCCATTATCTTCTCCAACCTTCACCCAAAATATCTCCTCCACCAAAAATATCTTCTCCAAAATATCCAATCCCTCTCCCATCACCATGGCCGGCCAAGAGTGGACAAGAGAAACACCTCACCCCTCCATTTACAAATAACCCCCTCTCTTTTACATTTTTACATCACCTTTACAATTCCAAAACTATATATACCTTTCCTTCTCCTTTCCACTTCATTTTTTCTCTTCACCAAAGCCTTAACCACCACCAACTCCTCCTTCATCTCCACCAAAACAACAACCACTACAACTTCTCCAACTCCTTACCTTCATCTTCTTCCTCCTCCATCTCCATGTAAACCACCACAAACTCCAACAACTCCAAAATCTCCACCAAAGCCTCCACCTTCTCCTTTACCTTCTCCAAAAATACCACCACCATCAAAACCCTCCACAAAATCACCACCCCATCACCACATCAAGGGCCGGCCACCTCCTTTGGATTGGTGCCGAGCTCTTCTTCGTTGGCAATATCTCCGATGATTATTTCGGTAATCGTTCGCGATTATTCCGGTAATCATTTCGGTGACAATTGCAAGCAACATCTCCGATGATTATTCCGGTAATCGTTCACGATTATTCCGGTAATCATTCCAGTGACAATTGCAATGACAACACAAGCGTGACCACCACCATCTTCACTTCCACCATCACTTTTTACCATCACAATACCACCTCCATCTCCTTTACTTCAACCACCAAACATCACCTTTCTCTTCCTCTCTGTTGATTCCTAACGCGGATCTCACCCCCGCGTCTAGGCAATCCCTTAACGCGGCCTTCGCGTTATTGTATCGACATAACGCGGAATCCATGCCCGCGTCTGTGTCCCTCTCGTGTCAACACAATGCGGAGCTAATACCCGCGTCTGTGTTCTTCTCGTGATTAACGCGACGCAGAACCTACGTCCGCGTCCGCGTTCTCCTCGCGTCCTGACTTGAACGCGGATGTCGAACCCCGCGTTTGTGGCATCCCCGCGACGCGACTCCCGCGTCTGTGATTCCTGCGTCTGCTATTCCCGCAACGCAACTCCCGTGTCTGCGACCCCCGCATCTCACTCTCAAAACCCGCGTCTCCCTGTGCACTCTCTCTCTCTTTCCATATACTTTTCTCTCCAGGTTTCTCTCTCTATTTATGGCGCGTGCGCGAGTTCCTTGGATTTCAGACTTTTCAGCATTTCCGGTGATTTAGGCGAGTGATTCTCGCCTCCATTTGGGTTTCCCCGCTTTGTCGGGTCGACATGTATTTTATTCCGTGTTTAAATGTATTTTGCATTAGGCTGAGTCCCTGTATTTGTGTATGGCTGAGTGCCAATGACTGGACCTGTATTGCTCTGTGGCGAATGCTTGTATTAGGGTAGTTTAATTCTTGTACCTATGCCATGCCTGTGATGTACCTTGTTGCTTTATACCATGCATGGCCAACCCTTCGTGGTCGATTGGACTCTGGGTTTCTGCCCACTCCTGGGATGGCTAGTAGCCACCGAGAGTGCGCTTCAACCCCGAGCGTACTCGGACCCTTCAGCCTCCGGCCTCTCACTATCTCGGAAGAGAAGTGATTGGGACCGACAGGTCTCTCCGTCCTTCAGCCTCCGGTCACTCACTATCTCGAAAGAGAAGTGATTGGGACCGTCAGGTCTCTCAGCTCCGCCTGGTTATCATGATCAGCGTTCAGCGCTTTACCACTAGATACGTCTAGGCGAGATGCTGCCGGATTTTCTACTCGCACTTAAGCCGAGTTATCCCGGTAATCTTGCCAGACGCTCCAGTGTTAAATACTGTTTGCTGTCTGTGCCTCCAGCTTGCTCAGCTCCGCTTGGTTGTGCTCAGCTACTCCTCTATCACATGCCATGTATTTACCTGATATTTAACACTTGCCATGCCATTACTTTATACCTGTCATTTATATGCTACTATTTAACACCTGTTTGTAGCACCTGACACTTGATATGTTATCACCTGACCACCCGTCATGCTACAACTTGTCACTGGCTCATGTTATATCACCTGTTCCCGGCGGATCCTGAATAGAACTAAGTGCCACACGGAGCAAAGTGCCACATCACACACGTGGTGGGGGCCACCTCTTGAATCTGTGGGGCCACCTCTAGAATCCATTTCCCTCAGAACAAAGTGCCACATGGAACAAAGTGCCACACCACATACGTGGTGGGGGCCACCTCTTGAATCTGTGGGGGCACCTCTTGAATCTGTGGGGGCCATCTCCTGCCTGTACCTGATCTCTTGTTATGACCAGTTATGTTCCTACTCTTTACAAAGGATAACTTGCACGGGGAATGGGAGGAAGTGATGAATGCCGGTATGGTGCCTTGCTTATAGTAGTGGAATACCAAAACTGACGATTCGTGTTAGGGGGATTTTAGGCCCCAGAAGATGAGTGTTAGGGGGATTTCAGGCCCCCAAATGGCTGTGTCCCGGGCGGACGGGAACTACTATAAGAGGAGCTATCAGTTCTTCATCAGCTTCCAGTAACGAACCTCGGCTTGCTTATATATGGATGTATGTGTGTTGGGATATACACCAGGACACATACCTAGATATATGGGTCAGACGAGTAATAATAATAAAAGATGCCAACTATGTATCCTGTTATGCCTGTTATGAACTCCCGTTATGCCTGTTATGATTCCTGTTATGCCTGTTATGTACTCCTGTTATGACCGTTGTGCAAAATGCTTTCATCGGATTTTATATTGGATTTTCGGTTTTATGATTATTATCATATTAGCTGCTCATACTCTGCTTTATCACTTGTATTCCATTCCATTAGTCTTCTGCTCCTATCTTATCATACCATGAGTACTTCCTGCCTGATATCACTTGTTATATATCTACCTGCCTATACATGCTTATGCTCACAACACGATTTTCAATGCATGATTATGATTCGGTTTTATCGATACACTTGTACTTATCTTAGCACGCCATCTGGCTTTTGCATTACCACTCGCCTGGGGAGTTTCATTTGACTCCCCTGGATCCTCATGTCCAGGTCATGGAGCTTGAAGCGTGTGGATTCTCCCAGTTGCTGATCAGAGTGGCGCAGCGGTAGCGTGGATCGTCAGCAGACCGTCCAGATCTCCATCCTTCCAGGCCCCCCTTGTGCGGCTCTAGAGTTTTCTTGTTATGACTCTGAGCCTGTTTTTGTACTGTTCATACTTGTACATCTCCTTGTATTCTCGCAATTGCGCATATCAGTGATGTAATATTCATGTAATATTGGATCACCTCTGGTGATAACTTTGTAATTGTTCTCATGTGTTGGAATGTATAACGCACCATTTGCTTCCGTACTCTGATTCCTGCTTGTACTGATGCTTAGCGTATATACGTGACGGTATTTCTGACCTGCGTATATACGTTGCAGTGACGTCCCCGTACCCTCCGGATCGGGGCGTTACAAAAATAATCGATATCAAGAACAAAGCTATGAACGATATATAACTGAAATCATGATAAAAGAAAACAACTGATGTCAAGATATGTACCTAGTATATGTCACTAGTCAGGTATACAATCCGGTCAAGTGTACAATTATATGTCTATCATAGTTATATATATGTATAGTCAGGTGATTACGGTCAGTCACAATACACAATAAACAGTTCATTATTATTTATTATGTTAGCGAACACCAATTTCCACCTGTAATAGACGCATCCCATACTACGCCTACTACACGTGTCAATCAGGATCCTAAGTTATTGAAACTGATCGGTTGGAGACATTGTCCATGCTTTAGGTGGGTCCCGTACATATCCGGGACCACGACCCAGATGCCCGGTGCTGTACCAGGCCCAACCCCAGGTAGTCAGTAACAGTAGTCACAATATCATTGTGGAACAATACTCACAATCATACTGTAGAATAATAAACAGATGGGATGTCAGTTATCCCCGGAATCTTGCAGTGGAACCGTATCTTAGCTGTGCAACCTGTATCCTAGGTCTACCCAAAATACAGATGATGTCTCCTCCATCAATTTTTTCAATCCCAGTGTAAGTTGTCCATTTACATTATTATTTAATTCGGTTATGATAATCAATATCCATGTTACTTATAATGCTGGGATGATACAGTGACAATAACAGTACAGTATAACAGTCAACAGTAATCATATACACGGTGAACAATATCAGTAACAGCGAACAGTAACAGTAACCGTGTATACGACGAACAATATGACTGTACAGGGTGTGACGGTCAAACGATACTTTTCCAGTAACTTTCAGTAACATAAATAATAGTAGTAACAGTCTTAATACTGCTCAATAGACTGTCTCAACTAGAACTGATCAAAAACTCATCCATCCGTACTAAAGAGATATAAGTAACTAATCCATCAACTCATAATCTCAATAACAATCACTGTAAATATCAAACATTGAATCCAAGGCCAAGTATCTGATACAGTAATCACCATCTCAATGAATCAGTAATCAGTTCTCTCATCCCTACCAATCTATTCTAATCCTCTAATCACCAATAACTGAGATCAAATAATAACTGTTATCAAACTCTGTATATATATATATATATATATATATTATATAATATATATATATATATATATATATATATTATCATCGATATCAATGAAACTACTCTCACAATAATTCTATCTCTATAACGGAATAACAACAATAACTAGGAATCCATCACGAATAGCAGTCTACTGATATCCTCGAGATCGACTAAAACTATAACTACCGAGATTACAAATAAAGAATGAAACATCCTTGAAAACCAGATTTATCCAACTGTAATCAAAATCATGATTAAGAAGTGCAACATCCTCGATCAATATGATATCTCGATCATCTCTATATCCAATATCTAACTTCGATAAGATCATGGGTACTCAATCAATATAATCAGGGCAAATCCAAAAATCCTTGTTTCAATAATCCAAAACTAAGATCATGTTACACACGATATTAGAGGTAAAATATACACACAATACCTGATGATAATCTAACAAAGTCAATCTCATCTATATATTGATCAAGGTCTAATAAAAGGAATGTGAATCCCAGATCAATTCTAAGTCCCTATAACAATCAAGTATCAAGAACCCAATCTCTTAACATGGTGAGATCATAACTAAATCATCCTCAATACTCAGATTAAATTCCCATCTGAAAATCATCAATTAAAGGAACATCATGTCTGATAATTACTCCACATAAAATATGAATCTCTAACCTCAATCACGAATCAATCAACCTTAAGATTAATCCCATAGACAGGTTATCATTACTAGATCTGAATCCAAAAATGGTAATCGTCTACACATGATGTGGTATAAGTCTAACGTCTCAATATCAAATTATAAGGTCTCAACATCAAAATACAAGGTTCATATACATATTAATATCACATTTACTTCTAACCAATTGTCTGTGATACCTCTAAACTCTAAAGAGGTATAAAGATCTATGTCTGAAAGTCCAACATAAAAATAGATCAATATGCTATTTGACCTCAAGCACGAGCTAGTCCAGTAAATCAATAGATTAAATTGAGTATAGTCTAGGATAAAACATAACTAGTCCTGAACCATAGAGGCAACCAGCCATCACATGAAATGACGCCAATAAGTATTCATATCAACTAGATACATAAGGTGAACGATCACAGATGTCTCATGAAATGATACATGTAATCAAACTGGCAAAATATAATAGAAAGTCAAAAGAAATGATAAGAGTTTCATGTAAATATATACTGACAATAGTAAATACACAAGAACAAACACTCAATGAAATGACACTTTTTTGGAGTTGAATCGCCGTCTGGTCTTCACTGCACGCATCGGTACTGATCTACGGATCATCCTATGATTGATCTTTAAATCGCCAGTGTATCGGGTCCATAACGAACATCAATTCGAATCTCCTATAACGGGTTCGAATTGCACGAATGAGTCCAAAATGCTATAACACGCAACCGATCACACACGATGATATACAAACACATACGTACACATACACACATACTAACATAATACATACATACACATATACCCACACATAAATACACTTATATATACATACACACACACATATATATATACACACACACACATTAATAAAATCCAAATAGGTATTTAACATAAAATTAAGTGTGGGATATTACAATATTCTTTTGTACTTCTAACTCATTGTTTTGTAGATAATCTTCAGGTGTGTCTTAGAAATTTCAAAAAAAAAAACCACATTGCGAGTAGAAAATGGACAAACGTGTGACCATTTACTAGAGATATCTATCAATACCATAAAATATCGCAATAGTCTACACAGTGGGTGAATAGGCTTACATATATCAGCTTTAATACATTCAAGAAGTGTAAGTGATTCAGTTTTAATTTTAGTTGGTGAGGATATCGTGATTAATTTCCCCAAGAGAAAAAGCCTTATATAGAATTTTACTAGTTTGAAGGATCTTCTGACCCTTTAATGTATGTCTATGTGAATCTTCAATAATTTTGTAACACCCTGATCCAGAGGGTACGGAGACGTTACTGCTTCGTATATACGCAGGTCAGAAATACCCTCACGTATATACATTAAGCATCAGTACAGGTAAGAGCCAGAGTACGAAAGCACGTGATGCATTATATTTTCCAACATATGAATATAATTGCAAAGTTATCAAAAGATATGATACAATATTATAAGAATATTATATCACCGATAGGCGCAAATGCGAGAATACAAAGAAATATACAAGTATGAACAGTACAAAAAGCGCTCAAGAGTTACAGAAGGAAAACTCGAGAGACGAACATGGGGCCTGAAAGGATAGGGCCTCAGACAGCCTGCCGATGATCCGTGCTATCGCTGCGCTACTCTGATCAGCAACCGAAAGAATCCACAAGTTTCAAGTTTCAGGATCTGGACATAAGGATCCAGGGGAGTCAGAACTCCCCAACGAGTGGTATGGCGAATGCCAAGTGACGTGCAGGGATAAGCACACGTGTATCAATAAATTCAGATCATAAACATGCATTGAAAACTGTGTCTTGAGTACAGGCATACAGGAGCAGGTAGAGAGATAGTAAGTAATATTAATGAGGGAACACACATAGTATAATATGATAAGAATAGGAGACCAGTGGGTAGAACGCAAGTGGTAAGCCAGGATGTAAATATATATATGATATAACAATAATAATAATAAACTCAGAAATGCAAAGTAGAACCCGATGAAAGCAATTACGGTAAAACTAGCGGTATAAACACAGTACGGCTTCATGAGATAAGTACGTCGAAGGAATAATCCAAACAAGTATATACCCTATATCCCATGTCACCATAACCTGAGCTCATGCAACTTGAGTTGCCTCAATGTAACAGAATAAGAAGTTCAGGAAATATTACAGTGTCACAAAAATTACATACATGTAATGGATAAGATAACTTAATTGTACAATAATATCAATCAGTGTCGCCTGTTATTCTAATCATTTCCTTCCAGTGTCCCATACAACTGGTAGTTCACACCGGGTCCGTTCTCCAGTAGAACCCAATCTGAAACTCTAATATACGAACAACATTATTCGAATGAGAAAGTGATTCAATAACATCCACTCTTGATTTTATTATTGTGGTAATTAAGTTATATCTGATACAGGGTCATGTGTTGGGTCACAAACATGCCGGTACAAATTAGTAAATAAGAGGTCAGGAAATCCAATAATAAATATTGGTACATTCTGATATTTCAATCATCTCCCTACCAGTGTCTCACACTACTAGTAGTCCGTACTAAGATGTATACTCGTAGAACTCATTTGGATCTGATGTAAGTACTAGTATCTGAATGAAGGAGAGACTAAATATCTCACGTTTCTAACATTATTATTGTTACGTGTCAAGTGTTGGATCAGGAAAGCAGGAAGCCACGGATGCGGTAGTGGATACCTAGAGGTGGCCCCCACGAATACTAAGAGGTGGCCCCCACCAAGTGTGTGGTATGGCACTTTACTCCGTGTGGCACTTAGCTCCATACCATATGTATTCTGGGTAACAGGTACCAAGAGGACGCGATGTGGATTCTAGAGGTGGCCCCTACGGATACGAAGAGGTGGCCCCCACCACGTGTGTGGTGTGGCACTTTGCTCCGTGTGGCACTTAGCTCCACTCGACATCCCTCTGGATTCAGGTACAAGAGATGTGATACCGGTTACAAATCAGGAGTCAGGTATCAGCTGACGGGTGATTAACATGTCAAGTGATAAGAGACGGCGCGATAAATGTTAATACATCAAGTGAAAGCATATCAAGCGATACAGGAAAACAATACGGATATAAGAGATCAGTGGAATACCGAAAAAACCATGCAGCTTCAGAAAAACAGCATAAATAAGACTTCAGACTCTTCATAACCATTAATAGAACTGGCAAGCAGGTAATTTAGCAAGCAAACGAATATCCAAGTGGAACTAAGTAAGTTGGAGACACGGACAACAAACAGTGTTTAATCACTAGAGCACTGATGGAGCAACTGGAATGACTCAGCTTAGAAGGTGAGTCGAAAATCCGCAGAGTTCCGCCTAGACGAATCTAGTGATAAAGCACTGAGCACTAATCATACCTACCAGGCGGAGCATGAGAGACCTGATGGTCTAAGCGTACTCCTCTTTCAAGAAAGTGGGCGAGAGAGCCTGAGGGCTAAAGTACGCTCGGTGTCTAGGCGTAGTCTCAGTAGTTACCACGAAACTCATAAGGGTGCAAGGTCTAACACCAATTAGGTAGCCATCCTGGGAGAGCAGAAACCCAGAGTCGGTACAAAGGTACCTGCACTGTTAGTACCAGACATGCATACATATATACGTGAGAATATCTAGGCTACCATAGAGTGGTGAAGCCCGGAGGCTGAGTAGAGAGTCCGGAGGTTAAACGCAACCCAAAGGTTGGGTACAAAAAGCCCAGAGGCTGGGTATAATACCTACAGAAGTGTTAGTGTCGAACACACGCATATAATAAAGCAGTAATAGACAACATCACAGGCATGACATTTATACAGGAATGAAACTACCCTAGTACAAGCATTCGTCACAGGCATAGTACATGTACAATCCTGGGTACTCGGTCACATACAAATACGAGGGCACACCCAATACAAATATGAATACAAATCAAATACAGAATGAAATACAAGTTGACGCGACGAAGAGGGAAAACTCAAAACGAGGCGAGGATACTCGTCTAAATCTTTGAAAAAGTCGCGAAGTCTCGGAGTCTCAAAACATGAGCACGCCGCCAATATATTATTAAAATATATAAATATTTTTAGAGAGAGAAAGAGAATAAGAGAGAAGAGAGAGAAAAGAGAGAAAGACTTAGAGAAAGAAAGAGAGAAAGCTAGAGAGAAAGAGGCCTAGAGAGAGAAATATGTAGAGAGAGAAAGAGAGAGGGCTAGAGAGAAAGAGATAAGGGTGAGAGAAAGAAAGGAGTAGGAGAGAGATAGTGAGAGAGAAATTGGGGGATAGAGAGAGACAGTAAAGAGAGAAACGTGAAATCATCTAGAGGGGGGTGAATAGGTGACTAGCTAATCTAATGGTCAATTAATACGGAATTAAAACTATTAATGCAAACTAAAGCTTCTTAAGCTAAACACCAAGCATAACACAAGAGTGTAGCCGGATTCCCCGTGAAGGGTTCTGGACTAACTCCTCAAGATTTCTCTAGATAAGAGTTGAGGTGCCGCTTTGGCTCTCTTGGTTAAATACAAGTGCTAGTAAACAATCTCCAAGCATATAACAATTTAAGCACAATATATCAAGCATATAAAGATAAAGACAATATGAGCATGTAAGATATAAAGACAAGTAAGAGATAGAGAGAGCAATCGCAAACACGGGAGAATTGTTTCGAGGTTCGAGCACACTTACTCAACGTCCCCGCCTTCAACACTTGAAGGATTTCCACTAAAATCGATCCCACCAGATCACTCGGTGCTGCAACACCTACAAGGAATCCTACTAGAACTCTTGGACTCTCTAGTCCCTCTCTTGTTCCCGCAAGAACAACACACCGCAAGCGCGCAAGCTTGCCGAGGCCACACCTCTACAATGAGCTCTCACTAGAACTCGAAACAATCGCGAACACACAAGTCGGCCTCCTCAAAGCAAAGATGAAGTTTTTGGTGATCACAACACTTTGATCACCTAAAAACAATCTCACAATAACTCTCCTATAGGATGGATATATCAATGGAAAGCTCAAGTGTTTGTGAGAAAAACAAGGATTGAAGTTGTGGTGGAAAACACAAGAAAATCACTTTTGAAAAACTCTTGATAAACTCTTCTTTTGAATGGAAGTATTTGGCTCAAAAACAAGTAGAGAAAACCTCTGAAATGGATGGAAAAAACTAGGTTTAAAACTCTCCTAAAATCTTACATAAAACAGTCCATAGGAGCTCCCCTTTTATATGTTAGGAAAAACTAGTCGTTGGGGCAAAACTGCAGCCTGGACGGACCAGCCCGGTTGACCGGCCAACGGTCAGATTTCTGACCGTTGAGCCAGCGATCGACCGGCCCGGTCGACCGTGGCCTGGAAACAGAGAGCAGAAGTCTCTGTCGGTTGACCGCCCAGGGCTTTCCAGAGAGCAGAGCTCTCTGGACAGTCGACCGGGTCGGTCGACCTGCCCTCCAGCCAAACTAGGCGTGCACGTTTGTGAACGTCGGTCGACCGACTCCGTCGACCGACTTCTGTCTCGGTCGACCGGCCCGGTCGACTAGTAGAAGCAAGAAACAGGGATTATAGGGATTAAAAACTTGCTTTTTTGACTTAATTAAAATCCCATAAAATCTTTAAAAATCTACAAAAATAAGTTCAGTATAATACTTTGATATACAAACATGTTTGAGTAAAATCAAACCATGTTACAAACATTTTGAACTATTTTTGTAACTTACAAATTTTGGCATAAAATAAAAACCGTATTTTTCCAAATAGCTTTTTCCAAAACTTCTCCAAATACAAAAATAAGATATTTTAAACACTTTTAAAGCATAGAGTGTATGGATATGATCCACTACACATAAATGAAGAAATATCTATGTTTTTGACAATAAAACACTAAACAGGTTTTGGTTAAACATATATACTTGAAACTCCAAAAATCAAACGGTATTTTTCCGAATGAAAATCCTTTTATGAAAACACAAATAAATCTTGAGGGTGTAAGCGTATGTACTTGAGCAATCCACCAACTATTCTATCCTTTACATTTTATCTAAAAATAAAATCTTAACCAAAAATAGATTTAGACACAAGTCTTCTCTTGAAGTCTTCACTTGAAATCTTCTCCTTCTTCTTAACTTGGTCCAAACCATGGTCCAATGAGTTAGACTCCTCTTGAGTACTTTATGTGATCTTGATGCATAAGCTCTTGAATCAACACGTGCTAGCTCCAAAACTTGACTTTAAATCCTTTGTTGAAGCTAAACACCTACTAAGATTTTGATCACAAATCTGAGACTAATTAAACACAAGATCATTAGTACTATAACTACATGAGTTAATCATCATCAAAACTAGAGTGATGGGTCATTGGGGCAACAAAACGGGGGGAGAGAGATGAGAGTGAGAGACAGGAGAGGGGGTTTCTTCCCCCTCCTCTGCTCACGCACAGGGGGCCAGGCGGTCCTTGGCCGCGTATGGCCACTGACGGCGCACCGGTGGCGCCCAGCCCAGCGGTGGCGCCGGCTACCTCAAGGAGGAGAGGAGGAATCTTATAGAGGGTGTTGGGTTTGGAGGTGGAGATGGTGATAATGATAGTGATTTTGGTGGTGATGTTGTTAGATGATGGTAGGTATGGTGTAATTGGGGAAGATGGAAGGAGGAGACATAGAGGTGAAATACACCTAGAGGGGGGGGGTGAATAGGTGTAATTGCTAATCTAATGATCTTTTTAAACTTAATAGAATGAGTGATGCAACGATCTCTCAAAACACGACTAAGAGCCGAATACCCCGTGAGAGGTTCTGAACTCCTTCCTCCCAATTCCTCTTAAAATGGGTTAGAGGTGCGCAATGCAACCGTGTTGTATGAGATATGATCGAACAAGTAAAGAATGAAATGCTATGATGAAACACACACAAACAACAACACAAGTAAAAACAAACAAGAGAAGATTGCACAAAGAAAAGGGTTAGTTCTCAAGCAAATAATTGAAGACAATATAAAGCAAGAGAAATGTAAAGCAAGATGACGCAAGGCAATCGCAAACACAATTGATTTGTTTCGAGGTTCGAGCCACCGCTCTAGTCCCCGCCTTCACCTCCGTGAAGGGTTTCCACTATCCACCGAGGATGCCGTACAAGTTTGGTCTACCGAAGACCCCAAGCCCTTAGCTTCACAACTTACAAAGAACTCCACCTAGGAGTTGTCTCCACAAGAACAAGGATCACAAGAACAATAGTGATCTCCTCAAGATCACAAAACTCTTTCTCAAACTCTTTTACAACACTCTCACTCTTTTACAACTTCTCTATAGTATGAGTAAAGGACTTTTGGCTCTATGAAGTGTGGTGAGAAAACTTCAGTTGTAGAGTGATATTGGCAATCAAACACAACTGAAAAACAAACTTTAAAAGAGTTGGAAATGAAAGCTTTGAAACAACTTTTTCTCTTTCTCTTGAAAACAATGAAAACCAAGGATTTTTCTAAGTGAATAACAAAGACCTATTGCCCTCTATTTATAAGGAGAGAATAGGTTAAAACTCTTTACTTTACACCTAATTTGACCTGCAAAAGCCTCCAACAACTCTCTAAAACTCTGATAAAGAAGACAAAAAAAACAGATTTTCAGACTTGCCCAAAGAGAAAAGAGTCGTTGGCCAGCAGCAGGCTTGGCGGTCGACCGGTCCGGTCGACCGTCGCCTTGCTGGCAAAGAGCCGTTGGGCTCCGGTCGACCGGTCCGGTCGACCGTCTCCTCAAAGGAAACACAGTTTCCTTAGTGCGGTCGACCGGGCGGTCGACCGAAACAAACCGAGAGTGGCGTGCTTATAGTCGGTCGACCGGGCCGGTCGACCGACAGACGTGCACAAACGTGCACGTCCTGACACAGGCGCCGGTCGACCGGGCGGTCGGCCGGTCAACCTGAAATAAGGAAAAACAGGCTGAATTTGGAGTTGGAAATTTTTGAAAAAAATATTTTGAGATACTTATAACTAAGTATTATGCAAAAATAGTCTATACACATGTTTTAAACAAGATATTCAATTTGTAACAAGTTTGGATACATGTATATATAAACTTAGGCATAATACTTAGAAACAAACATTTTTAAAACATAGAATTTTGTAAAGGAAAAATGTGTGTGTGTATCCTAGAGCCAAATATCATATACTCAAACTTTAACATTCTATTCTTACAAAGTTCTAAGGACTTCAAGGCTTCAAGAGGGGCTTTCTCCACTTGATCTTCAATTTTGCATCTTGAGCCCAATTTGAGTTATCTTGAGTCTAAGTCACCTTCCTTTAGGGAAGAAAACACCTATGCAAGATAGAAAACCTGAAACACACTTAAACAACAAATAATATTAGTACAAATAACTAATATGTTTTGTAATCATCAAAACACACTAAAGACGGGTGATTGTAACCTTGGGCCAACAATCTCCCCCTTTTTGATGATGACAAAATATATAAGTTATTTAAACAAATAAAGGAAGAAGAGCTTGGAAAGCTCCCCCTCAAACAATGCTATGTAAAAAATAACTATGAGTGAGATACATGAAGCATTGAAAACACCATATGTTTGTTAAAAACTTAAATACCAATTGAAATCAAACTTAATCTTATATACCAATTAAACTTATACTTTTTCTCTTAAACTTATAGTTTTAATCTTTTTCTCCCAAAACTCAAGTAAATAAACAAAACTCAAACTATAAGCAAACTTATTTCTTTTTCTCCCCCTTTTTGTCATACATCAAAAAGGGTTAAAAATCAAAACAAACAAAACACCAAAATAGAAATATTTTTAAGAATCTATCATGCAAACATTCAACTCACCACAAATAAATGAAAATCTAGCATAATCTAGAGGTTTAGTAAAAATATCGGCAAGTTGAAAATCGGTAGAAACATAATCAATATTAATATCACCTTTCTCATAATGATCTCGAAGAAAGTGATACCTAATGTCAATGTGTTTGGTTTTACTATGTTGATTTGCATTCTTTGTCATGTGAATAGTACTAGTATTATCACAAAATATTTTAACATGATCAAAATGTAAATCATAGTCAAGGAGAGTATGTTTCATCTAAAGAACTTGTGCACAACAAGCTCCGGCTGCAACATACTCCGCCTCGGCGGTTGAAAGGGCTACCGAATTTTGCTTTTTGGAAGACCAAGATACAAGACAATTACCTAAGAATTGACATGTTCCACTTGTGCTCTTCCTATCAACCCTACAACCCGCATAGTCGGCATCCGAAAAACTCGTCATTGAAATTTGGCCGGTTTTCGGATACCACAAAACCATTTCAATAGTGCCCTTTAGGTATCTAATTATGCGTTTAACCGCAATTATGTGAGATTCTTTAGGACAAGATTGAAAACGTGCACAAAGACAAACGGAAAACATAATATCCGGCCTACTAGCCATCAAATAAAGCAAGCTACCTATCATGCTACGATATAATTTAATGTCTACACTTTTACCTTGTTCATCCTTGTCAAGCTTTGTAGTTGTTGCCATGGGAGTTTTGCTTACTTTAGATTCTTCAAGCCCGAACCTCTTGATTAGTTCCTTTGTGTACTTGGCTTGATTGATAAAGATCCCATCCTTCCTTTGCTTGATTTGGAGTCCAAGGAAATAGTTGAGTTCCCCCATCATAGACATTTCGAATTCATCCTTCATGCATGATTCAAAAGCTTGGCAAAGAGATTCATTAGTAGAACCAAAATAATATCATCTACATAAATTTGCACAATAAGAATATCATTTTCTACATGTTTTGTAAACAAGGTTGTGTCAATTTTACCTTTCTTAAAACCATTTGAAATCAAAAATGAAGAAAGTCTTTCATACCAAGCCCTAGGGGCTTGTTTTAAACCATAAAGAGCTTTATCTAATTTAAAAACAAAATCCGGATGTGTAGGATCAACAAACCCGGGGGGTTGTTCAACATACACTTCCTCTTCAATAAAACCATTTAGAAAAACACTTTTAACATCCATTTGAAACAATTTAAAATCTTTATATGAGGCAAATGCTAGTGTCATCCGTATGGCTTCAAGCCGTGCTACGGGTGCAAAGGTTTCTTCAAAATCGATTCCTTCGATTTGAGTGTAACCTTGGGCAACTAACCTAGCTTTATTCCTAACAACGTTACCCGATTCATCCAACTTGTTCTTAAAGATCCACTTAGTACCAATTGTTGGTCTATCGTGGGGCCTAGGAACAAGGTGCCAAACTTGGTTGCGCTCAAATTGATTGAGTTCCTCTTGCATAGCTAGCAACCAATATGAATCGGCCTCGGCTTCGAGGACGTTCTTGGGTTCAACATGAGAAATAAATGCATAATGTCCACAATAGTCATGAAGTTTAGAGCGAGTTGTTACCCCTTTTGATACATCACCTATGACGAGGTCCTTGGGATGATGTGGATTGTATCTCCAATCCTTTGGAAGTTGTTGAGTGGGCTCTTCTCCATTTGTTTGATCTTCATTTCCTTGAACCTCTTGTATTTTAGCTTCACTTCCTTCATCATCCTTTGGCTTGTCTCCCATAGTAGGTGTATCCTCCAAGGTCACTTTCTCCAAGCCTTCATGCAAAGCATCTATTTCTACAACATTCTTAACAAACAAGTTAGATTCCTCAAACTTAACATGTATAGATTCCTCAATAGTCAATGATGACCGATTGAAGATTCTATAAGCCTTACTAGTACTAGAATAACCCACAAATATAGCCTCATAAGATTTAGGATCAAATTTTCCTAAATTATCTTTTGTATTTAAAACAAAACATTTGCATCCAAAAACCTTGAAATATGAAACATTTGGTTTTCTAGAAAAGTACATTTCAAAAGAGGTTTTTGTAGTATTTTTACACAAGAAAACACGATTTGATATATAGCATGATGTATTAACGGCCTCGGCCCACAAATAATGTGGTAGACCGTATTCACTAAGCATTGTCCTAGCCATCTCTTGCAAAGTTCGATTTTTCCGTTCAACTACTCCATTTTGTTGTGGAGTTCTAGGACAAGATAGTTCATGCTTTATTCCATGTTCTTCACAAAAAGTGGTAAAGGGTTGGTTAATGAATTCACCTCCTCTATCACTTCTTATTCTTAAAATCGAAACATCTTTTTCTTTTTCAACTCTTTTCTTAAAAGTTTGGAAATACGAAAATGCTTGATTTTTATGCTCAAGAAAGAAAACCCAAGTAAAACGTGAAAAATCATCAACTAAAACAAATGCAAATCTATTCCCACTTAGACTTTTGGTTTGTGTAGGGCCAAATAAATCTATGTGGATTAACTCTAAAGGACGTGATGTCATGATATCCTTAATTGACTTGAAAGAAGACTTAGTTTGTTTCCCAAATTGACATGCGTCATAAACTCGGTCTTTTTCAAAATTCAAATAAGGAATACCTTTCACCATTTCCTTTGTGTTAAGCCTAGATATATGGTCAAAAGAAATGTGGCCTAATCTTCTATGCCACAACCAAGAGTCGTCATCGAGGGCTTTTAAACATGTTATATTACAAGACATATTCAACATATCTATCATATAAACATTACTCTCACGAAAACCGAAAAACACACAAGCATTAGAAATTCTATCAATTACTTTACAAATAACATTATCAAAAACTACATCAAAACCTTTATCACATAATTGACTAACACTCAAGAGATTATGCTTGAGGCCGTCAACTAAAACTACATTCTCAATTAAAGGGGATGTGCCAAGTTTTACATTACCAATACCGATGATTTTACCCTTGGCGTCATCTCCGAAGGTGACGGTGCCACCTTCATGGTATCTTGATAGGGTTGCAAAGTTGTTGATATCCCAAGTCATGTGCCTTGAGCAACCACTATCAAGATACCACAATCCTCTACGTCGTTGGGCTTTGGAAGGTACCTATATCATTTAACAAAGTTGTTGACTTTGGTACCCAAACTTTCTTGGGTCCTTGAAAGTTAGTGTTTCAAACCCAAACATTATGAAAAGATGCACTTAGTCTATCATAGCAAAAATTGGCTAAGTGTCCTTTCCGCCCACAATGTGAACATGAGAACACTCTTCCATATATGAATGCATGATGAGTGTGTGAAGTGTGAGCATGCTTTGGGGGTTTGCCACGATGTAAAGGTTGTGTGGTATGAACATGAGCATGAGCATGGTGAACATTTTTCTTAGGGGCTTGTTTCTTAGGAAACATGGCCTCTATCTTCTTCTTATCAAACTCACTACACTTTTTCAAAACAATACCTAAAGAATCTATTCTTTCCTTAAGCATGGTAATCTCATTAGTATCAACTAATGGGGACTTGCCTTTACAAGAAGTCTTATATTTATCAAAATCATTTTTAGTGGAAACCAAAGTAGAATGCAAGTCATTATTTTCTTTAGAAAGATTTACAACTTGAAGACTAAGAGATTCATTTTCCTTTTTCATTTTTAAATACTTTTTCTTTAAGAAGTCATAGTTGTGAGATAATTCTACAAAAGCTTCTCCTAACTCATCCATAGAAAGTTCATCATTAGGAGAAGTGAAAGGGGTTACCTTGCTTGTGCTTTCATTTGCCATGAAGCACATGTTGGCGGTATCAATCTCCTCCTCGGATTCACTCTCGGAATCCCATGTAGCTTTCATTGCCTTCTTCTTGTGAGGCTTCTTTGAGGTGGAGGGCTTCACTTTATCCGAACACTCCGCCACTATGTGTCCCGGTCTTTGGCAATTGAAGCATATGATCTTTCTTTCTTCTTTGCCTCCTTGCCATCTCCTTCTACCTTGGTATTTCGCCTTGTTGTACATCCTCCGGACATTCTTGACAAGAAGTGAGAGCTCTTCGTCATCTTCTTCTTTATCGTCTTCGTTGGAGTGTCTGGATTGGCTTTTGAAGGCTATAGTCTTCTTCTTGGAAGGAGCCATGTCCTCCCTCACTTTCCTCTCCATCTCATGGGTTTTGAGGTTCCAATGAGACCAATTAGCTCCATCTCCTCCTTGTCATTGAGTTCCTTCAAGGTTGTTGCTTTTACTTCCCATGAAGGAGGAAGAGCTCGGATGATCTTTCTTACTCTTTGATCGTTATCAATAGCATCACCTAGAGAAGAAAGTCCATTAGTAATCTTTGTAAATCTTGTAACCATATCATCTATGGTTTCATTTTCTTGCATGCAAAAATTCTCATATTGGGACCGAAGAAGGTCAATCTTAGCCCTCTTCACTTGTGAGGTCCCTTCATGTGTAACTAATAAATGTGTCCAAATTTCATATGCGGACTTGCAATGAATAACTCTAGCTATGTCATCATCATTAAGGGCTTGAAGTAGTGCATAGTGAGCCCTAGCATTGGCATCAAATTTGTAACGCCCCGATCCTGCAGGTACGGAGACGTTACTGCAACGTATATACGCAGGTCAGAAATACCCTCACGTATATACGCTAAGCATCAGTACAGGCAAGAATCAGAGTACGGAAGCAAGTGGTGCATTATACATTCCAACACATGAGTACAATTACAGAGTTATCACCAGGGGTGATCCAATATTACAATAATATTACATCACCATAATGGCGCAATTGCGAGATTACAAAGAGATGTACAAGTATGAACAGTACACAGGCACTCACGAGTTTACAAAAGGAAAACTCGAGAGGCACACAAGGGGGCCTAGAAGGATAGGGCTTCAGATGGTCAGCTGGGGATCCATGCTACCGCTGTGCCACTCTGATCAGCAACTGGGAGAATCCACAAGCTCCAAGCTCCATGACCTGGACATGAGGATCCAGGGGAGTCAGATGAAACTCCCCAGGCGAGTGGTGAAGCAAAAGCCAAGTGGCGAGCAAGGGTGAGTATATATAAAGCGATAAAACCAAGTAAAGCCGAGGACGAGCAAATCTGATTGTATGGTTTCAGATCACGGCTCCATAAGACTAGTACGTCGAAGGAATAATCCAAACAAGGAAACCCTCATCTATATACCTTTATCTCATGTCACCATAATCTAAGCACATACAACCCGACTGTACTCAGGGCATGATAAGAAAATGAACAGGAGGCAGGTGGATACAAGGGATAAAGCAGAACATGAGCAGTTAATACTATATACTCATAAAGCCGAAAATCCGAAGTAAAATCCCGGACAAGCAAATATGGTAAGGCATATCACAGATTCATAGCCGTTTAAGTCGCAGGCTTCAGTATGCGTCCCATTCCACATACCTCTACTTACAACTTAAAGAGCCAGTTATTATCTTGACACTTTATTATTACTCGTCTTACCCTGATATCTAGCTATGTGAACTAGCGTCCCAGCACACATAGATCCATATCCGAGTAAAGCAAGATTGTTATTGGAAACCAGCGGGGGTATCAACGAACTATGTTTACAGTGGGTCCCGTACATACCCGGGACCACGGCCCAGGATTGTTCCGTTGCTTGGTGGACGGAACCAGCCGCAAGGCTAACAGGAGGGACTTATGTATGCCCTTATCATGATGGTACCAGGAAGGAGGGAGCCAGCACTCCCCTCGGTCGCCTGGAGGCCCACAGGTCAGACCGGAAGTTTTAGTTGCACAACATGCCTAATACCACTGTAAACACGACCACATATTGATAGCCGCAAGTTTCCCCCGACCCGATGCAAGTTGTTCCTTTTTATGATTTATTATGTAATTATCAGATTCCGGGAATAAGCATGAACAAGTCAGGAATGTCAGGAATACATGTATATCAGGAGTACTGGATCGTACTATAATGTATCACATGTGTAACAGGAGTACAGTTTGTACTATCAAGATGTTATCAAGATGTCAGGTCATCATTCCCGTTATCGTGATAATCATAAGAGTCAAGTATATCATGCCGGGTGTCAAGTGATAGCATGACAGGAGAATGATATTTGGCAGGTGACCAATCATGTCAAAAGATTGATATTAGTCGGTGGCAAGTCATGTCATAGCAGATAACAAGTCGGGTGTCAGGTGATGGTACAACAGTTGTCAAGTAATATAAACAGGTGATAGGCATTAGCATGCAGATGGTAAGTATCAAGCAAAAGCATGCCAAATATTAACATATCAAGTTTGTCAAGTAATAGAATAATAGTTGAACACAATCAAAGAAGGCGTTAGTTCCAAACAGCACAAGTCATGAATAATACAAGTCGACCGATGAAATAGGAAAGTCAAAGGGGAAAGCGAGAACACTCGCATAACCAATAAAATAGTAAGGCAAGAGGATAGCGAGATCACTCGCCTAAATCTTAGTGAAATCTCTGATATCCGGGGTCCAGGAATCAACGCGCAAACGCGATCAAATAAAAGGAGAACGAAGACGCGGGGGACGCTGACGCGGGAGTCGCGTTGCGAGAATAGCAGGAGCGGGAATCACAGACGCGGGGATCACGTCGCGAAGGTGTCAAAACGCGAGGCAAGTGTCCTGCGTTTAAATCAGGGCATAAGGAGAACGTGGACACGGATGCAGGTTCCGCATCGCATTAACACAAGGAGAATACGGACGCGGGTGTGGGATCCGCGTTAGGAAACAAACAGGGAGGAGGGAAGGTGATGTTCGTCAAGTAACAAGTCTTGTAATAGCAATATATAACACAAGACTCGAGGATAAGGTCCATATTCAAAGAAGTGATTAACCACAGCAAACAGTCAAGATTAGTCGACTAGGGCAAATGAGTTAGTCGACTAATGAAGGCCGCGTCTCAGAGAGCCGCGTCTTCAGAAGGAAAGTTAGTCGACTAGGGGATGATAGTAGTCGACTAATAGGGTTGCGTCTTCAGAAATAAGGCTGCGTTTCAAAGGGGTTAGTCGACTTATAGTTGGGTCAAGTCGACTAATGGAGTGCAAAACAGAGAGCAGAACTTGACTTGAGAGGGTTGCGTTTGATGATAAAAACACAAGTATAATGATAAGTTCTTTGTTAAAGTGGTCGCCAATTATCACCAAAACGATCACCGGAATAATCGCGAACGATTACCGGAAAATCTACGGCGATAAAGCTCGGCCCCAATACAAAAGGAGGGTACCGGCCCAAGAGTCTTGCCGATGATGAAGAGCACGGCCCCCAATCCAACGGAGGTGGCCGGCCCTAAAGGAGAAGGAGAGAGGTTAATGGTGCAAGTCTAGTTCAATATCAAAAGTTGGAGTTTTGGAAACGAAGCTTCGGAGAGCGAAGCTATGGCTCATCGGAAAGAGCACGATGAGGAGATGAAGATGGTGGGTTTGGTGGTGGCTAGGTGGTGTATACGGTGGTGGAGATGGTGATGAAGCTATAGAGCTTAATGGGTTCATGGTGTTTCATGGTGAAAAGAGGAAGAAGAAGATGGTATGGAGGTGTTGTTGTTGTTGGAAATGGAGGAGGAGATGAAGGAGAGAATGATGGTGGAATTTGTGGTGAAAATGAAGGAAAAATGGTGGAGAAGTGGGTGGCCAAAGGAGGGAGAAGGTGGCTCTTTGCTGCTGCCATTGTTCTCTGTAAACCAAAAAGAAGATGAGAGGAAAAGAATGAAAGGAAGAGAGAGAAGGAGTGGGATATTTATAAAGGTAAGGAGATGAATATAATATTGATGCCTTGTCATGATTCCTTAACATGAAACTTGCGTTTCACTTCTCCAAACGCAGCCCTCAACCTGCGTTTAGGCCAAAATGGGCCAAACGCGGGAGTTAAAGCCGCGTCCAGGGAAGATGCAAAAGCTGCGTTTAACAAAAGGACAAAAGTCAGATTAGACTTGATTGGGATTGATTGGCAGTGCATTAAATGCAGCATGGAGAGGATCTCTGCATTAAATGCAAAATCCCAGGAGTGAAGCTCGCGTTTGGCGAGAAGAGAGAAAAAGTGGGAAAATATCTGGACACTATTCCGGTATCTGGGAAAACACCGAAAACTCCGGAAAAGTCCCAAAAATAAAGTAACTTGAAAAGCTTCCCAAAAATTCTCAAAAATAATAAATATTATAAAATGATTTTTGGTGAAATCGGTTTTCAGGAATTCAATCTCATTTTCAAAATAAAAATCATAAGGTCAACCGTCAATACCGGTCTACACCGGGTTGGCCAGATTTTGATAAAATCTGAAAAATCCCAGAAAATGTCTGAAAGAAAAAATTATAATTCCAAGAAGTAATATGAAAGCAGAATCTAGAAATTTGATTCCAATTGTAAATGAAAATTCCTGGAATCAACCAGTGATACTGGCCGACACCCAATCCAGTGAAATTTTGATAAATTTAGAAAATTCTCAGAAAAAGTATTTAGATAGAAAAGGTGATTTTAAGAAGTTACTGGAAAGCCGTTTCTTAAAATTCAACTCCGTTTGTAAATTAAAAATCCGAGAATCGGTCAGCGGTACTGGTCGACACCGGTTTTGAAGATTTTCAACTTAATTCAGAAAAATTCCAGAAAATCATAGAAAATCCAAAATATTGAAAAACAGTATTTAAAATTGAAATCGGTCAATTTGGAATAACAAAAAGATCAAATTGAGAAATCTACTAGGATCGAGTCCCCGGTTCAGACTAGGGCTGACTCCGAGTTCACAAATCCGAATCCAAGGCAATACGATCATATGAATAATTCATAATACAAAACAAATACAGGAAGTAAATCAAAAATACGATCAGAAAATACGAATACGCAACTAAGTACGTATTCCGGGAACGGGGTGTTACAAAATTCTTTGGTCTCTATTTCGGACCAAGTGGATTCATCACCGGGGGTGCACTAAAGGGTTTGGTCACGGCCTTTGCAACTCGACTACCTAGAGATTGCAAGAAAACGGTCATCTTAACCTTCCATATGGGAAAGTTAAGTCCATCAAACTTAGGGGGTGTCTTAATACCATCGGCCATCTTTACTAAGTGAGAATGAATGAAATGATTAGCCATATTAGGATCTTTCTAGGGTTGTTAAGCCAAGAGCCTAGTAACCAAGCTCTGATACCAATTGAAATACACCTAGAGGGGGGGTGAATAGGTGTAATTGCTAATGTAATGATCTTTTTAAACTTAATAGAATGAGTGATGCAACGATCTCTCAAAACACGACTAAGAGCCGAATACCCGTGAGAGGTTCTGAACTCCTTCCTCCAATTCCCCTTAAAATGGGTTAGAGGTGCGCAATGCAACCGTGTTGTATGAGATATGATCGAACAAGTAAAGAATGAAATGCTATGATGAAATACACACAAACAACAACACAAGTAAAAACAAACAAGAGAAGATTGCACAAAGAAAAGGGTTAGTTCTCAAGCAAATAATTGAAGACAATATAAAGCAAGAGAAATGTAAAGCAAGATGACGCAAGGCAATCGCATACACAATTGATTTGTTTCGAGGTTCGAGCCACCGCTCTAGTCCCGCCTTCACCTCCGTGAAGGGTTTCCACTATCCACCGAGGATGCCGTACAAGTTTGGTCTACCGAAGACCCCAAGCCCTTAGCTTCACAACTTACAAAGAACTCCACCTAGGAGTTGTCTCCACAAGAACAAGGATCACAAGAACAATAATGATCTCCTCAAGATCACAAAACTCTTTCTCAAACTCTTTTACAACACTCTCACTCTTTTTACAACTTCTCTATAGTATGAGTAAAGGACTTTTGGCTCTATGAAGTGTGGTGAGAAAACTTCAGTTGTAGAGTGATATTGGCAATCAAACACAACTGAAAAACAAACTTTAAAAGAGTTGGAAATGAAAGCTTTGAAACAATTTTTTCTCTTTCTCTTGAAAACAATGAAAACCAAGGATTTTTCTAAGTGAATAACAAAGACCTATTGCCCTCTATTTATAAGGAGAGAATAGGTTAAAACTCTTTACCTTACACCTAATTTGACCTGCAAAAAGCCTCCAACAACTCTCTAAAACTCTGATAAAGAAGACAAAAAAAAACAGATTTTCAGACTTGCCCAAAGAGGAAAGAGCCGTTGGCCAGCAGCAGGCTTGGCGGTCGACCGGTCCGGTCGACCGTCGCCTTGCTGGCAAAGAGCCGTTGGGCTCTGGTCGACCGGTTCGGTCGACCGTCTCCTCAAAGGAAACACAGTTTCCTTAGTGCGGTCGACCGGGCGGTCGACCGAAACAAACCGAGAGTGGCCTGCTTACAGTCGGTCGACCGGGCCGGTCGACCGACAGACGTGCACAAACGTGCACGTCCTGACACAGGCGCCGGTCGACCGGGCGGTCGGCCGGTCAACCTGAAATAAGGAAAAACAGGCTGAATTTGGAGTTGGAAATTTTTGAAAAAAATATTTTGAGATACTTATAACTAAGTATTATGCAAAAATAGTCTATACACATGTTTTAAACAAGATATTCAATTTGTAACAAGTTTGGATACATGTATATATAAACTTAGGCATAATACTTAGAAACAAACATTTTTAAAACATAGAATTTTGTAAAGGAAAAATGTATGTGTGTATCCTAGAGCCAAATATCATATACTCAAACTTTAACATTCTATTCTTACAAAGTTCTAAGGACTTCAAGGCTTCAAGAGGGGCTTTCTCCACTTGATCTTCAATTTTGCATCTTGAGCCCAATTTGAGTTATCTTGAGTCCAAGTCACCTTCCTTTTGGGAAGAAACACCTATGCAAGATAGAAAACCTGAAACACACTTAAACAACAAATAATATTAGTACAAATAACTAATATGTTTTGTAATCATCAAAACACACTAAAGACGGGTGATTGTAACCTTGGGCCAACAAGAGGGTGTTGGGTGGTGAGATTGGTGAAGAATTGGGTGGAGGTGGTGGTGAATTTGGTAGTTAATTGAAGAAAAAAGAGAAGAAAGTGGTGGTGAGTGGTGATCTTGGAGGAGGAGGAGGAGATGGGAGGGTCGCCGGAGCTAGCCGCGCCGGGGGTGGCTTGCCGGCCAAGGGTGGTCGCCGGAGTTGGTCGGCGTAGGCCCAGGGAAAAGGAAAAGGAAAAGAAAAAGAAAAAGAAAGAGATTGAAAGTGAGTGATGGGAGGGGGAGTTAATGAAGGGGTGTGGGTTCGACAGGTGGAGTGGGGGAAAAGAGAAAAAGAAAGAAAGAAAGAAAAAAAAATGAAAGATTCCATAAAATAATAATATTTTAATAATGTCAACAAATATCAACTGTTTCAGAAAAATCCCCAAAGATAGAAAATATCATCCTGAGAAATAATATGAAATCAGTTTTTAGAAATAAAATCAAGTTTTCAAAATAAAATCCTGAAATATACCAGCAATACCGATCGACAACAAATCCGGCCGAGTTCTGATAAATTCAGAAAATTCACCAAAATACATTAAGATATAAAGTATGGATTTAAGAGATAATATGAAATAAAATTTTAGAAATTTGACTTCATTTGTAAATTAAAATTCTTGAAATCGACCAGCGATACCGGTTGACACCAAATTGGTCGAACTTTGATAAATTCAGAAAAATCTTAAAAAATGCATTAAACTAAAAAATGTAATTCTAAGAGCAATTTGAAATCCGAATGTAGAAATTTAACTCCGATTATAAATTAAAATTTCTAGAATCAACCAGTGATACAGTCGACAGCGATTTTGAAGATTTTATAATTAATTCGAAAAAATTCCAAAAAATCATTAAAAATCTTGAATATTGAAAAATGATGTTTGAAACTGAAATCGATCAAATCTAACTACTGAAAGACCAAATTGAGCAATACACTAGGATCAGGTCCCCGGTTCAGACTGGGCTGACTCCGAGTTAATGAATCCAGATCCAATGCAATTGATCGCATAAATATTTATGAAATAAAAAAATAAATACATGAAGTAACTCAAAAAATATGATTGAGAATTCGAATACGTAACTAAGTACGTATTTCAGGAACGAGGTGTTACAAATTCTTCGCATCATTATTGAATCAGGATGACCTAAACAGTCATGTCATAGAGTTAAAAACTCATAATCTTCTTTAACTATCATATGTGACTCAATCACATTTACACATGTGTAATGCAATCCCGAAGAAAACTTTGGTAGTTTTTCTAATATGTATTTTTTTTCTGATGCATAAGTAATAAGATACATATACTTAATGTTTCCTTCAGTTGCAGACTGAGTATCATATCTATGAAAATATATATCATTAAAACTGAACAAATTTCTTTTGGACTTTGGTGAAAACAAAATATCTTTTATGAAAAAATTTGATCCATTTGGAAATATGAAGCTGCCTTTATCAGTCTCTTCAGTCAAGTCCACATGACCTGACATTGTATTGATAATTATCTTTATTGATTTTAAATCAGAAAAGTACCTTTTATATTTGAGAATAGTATGCGTTGTTATGCAAATATCTCTGATATTAAACTTGACTCCACCATTAGTATAATCCATATCAAGCTTCATGCAAAGATAAACTATTAGATGAGAATAAATTTTCAAACATATTATTATAAATGTAACATTGTAATCAAAGATAATTTATAATACAACAAATATAAATGACAAAGTATAATAATATATTCATCTATCTAGTTGTCACCAAATATCTTCGTTAGTAAAATCATCAGTAAAGTCTTAAGCATCAAGATGAGTTGAATCATCCATGGGATAATGATGTTCAGTAAAATCTATTTTTTCTTTCTCTTTCAGATATGTCTTATAAAGCTTAAAAGGTGCTATGATGTTTGACAAACTCGAATCCAGTTTTGGTTCCACATTTATAACAAGAACACTTAGGGTTCCAAAAAGAATTTTTATGAATATCTTTTTCTTTATCATGTCTTTTCGCATGATGCTTCTTTTGGATCCCATTATTTTGTAAAGGAGTATGATAGCTACTTCGATTGCGTTCACGACCACAGCCACAATCATGATTATGTCCTCATTCATAATTTTTAGAAATTATATTATTTGCTTCTGGAAATATTGTTGAACTATTATGACAAGACTGATGATTTTTTTTTATCAATAGTTTATTATTTTTCTCTGCAACTAGAAGAGATAAAATTAGTTCAGAATATTTCATGAAACCACGCAGCTGATATTGTTATTGCAGGTTATATGAGATGCATGAAATGCGGAGTAAGTTTTTCTAACATTTCATCATTTGTGACATTTATCCCACAGAATTTCAATTGCAAGATTGTTCTGAATATTGCAGAGTTGTAATCACTGACTTTCTTGAAGTCTTAAAATGTGAAGCATTACATTCATCACAGATGGCAGAAAGTAAACTTTCTTTTAATGATCAAAATTTTCTTTTAGATTTTTCTATAGAACACTTGAATTTTTCACTATAAGGTATTCATATTTTAAATCATCATCATGATTTCTATGTAGAAAAATCATTTTTGCTTTATCTTATGATGATGTAATATTTCTCTCTTTAGTTGTCTCTGTGAGACCCATTGATTCGAGATGCATTTATATATTAATGATCCAAAACATATGATTCTTTCATGTGATATCAAGTGGAATAAACACAAACTTTGAAAGATTTGACATAGTAATAACTATAATAGAATACAAAAATTTTAGAACCTCAATATTATTATTTTAGAACAAAATAGTACAGTTAAATTCATAGTTCTATCATAGTAGTAAAGAAAAGAGGGAAAATGAACAATGCAAATAATACAAGGGAAAGTTAAAACTCATATGGAGGCATATCTCTAACAAAAAAGGTAATAATAATGACGATAATGAGGATAGTAATAAACATAAAATATGGATTAAGTATTTTGTGAAAAATTTAATGAAACTTGTGAAAAGAACGAAGAAATTGAGGATGAAGAGATATAAAGAAGTGAGTTATGGGATTTAGAATTTACCAATTTATAAAATAAAAACTAATCGTTATATAACTGTTGACAGAGGCGAATAGTCATCTCTTCAGAACACTTTTCATTTTCTAAAAGTACTGATATATAGCACGTGGGACGCACTTGTCTAACAATAAACAGAACTTTGACTGAAAAGTTTGTTTTTAGGCAAAATATAAGGCCTTTTTGTTTCACACAGATGTTTCTCCAAGTTGTTTGTTTGCATAGAATTAGCCTTATCAATAGAAAGCCATCTATGTATGTCAGAATTCTGTCAAAAATGGACGAAAATAAAAAGAAATTTTGCAGCACTATCTGATTATTAATTATTTATTAAACTCTTAAAATTTTAGGAGTTGAAATATTTAAAAAAATAAAATAAAAGCTGTCAAATTTTCCTTTCCTCTTACGACGCTCAGTCAGCTTTTGAATTTTTCATTTTCTTGAGATTGATATGCCAGGGAAAAATTTTCTAGCATATATATGATATTCTTTCGAAGAATTTTACCGTTAATGTGCTTTTAAGCTATGGGGCTTCAGCTTGGCATTGCTTATTCTTGATTTCGGGCTCAGTATATGTAGGTATTCAAGCTTCAAAAGCAAACGATTAGCACGCATTAGAAGGACAATATCACCATCATTTTTCCACACTATAGTTAATAAACAGCTTTAAGCCTTAATGTTATACACGCATTCATATATGTATATATAGTTACTTTATTCATCAGGCCTGGTGATGTCATAATCCCCCCGCCTGCAGCCTGGGATGTCCAATGTTAGAAAATAATGTATGAAATACTGCTAATCTAATTAAATTAAACTTTCAAGAAGGAAGGAACTTCTCTATGTTGATCGAGGCGTGCGGAACACTGTCCTTAAGAGTAGATCGCGCCCCTCTGAGAGAGTATCTCGGTGTAGCAGGTTGATGGCGGCCTACCCTCAAGGATTCAACGATCGCTGGTCCTGCAAGCGTGCACTTGCAATGCACTGGCCCTCGAACAGCTCGGTTTTGTTTCCTTCAGAGATGCAGGGAAGAACTGAAGAGTCTAAGGAAATTTCAGAGGAAGAGGAAGATGGTTGAGTTCTGTTTTTGAGAGCTGAGAATAAGTCCTTTATAAAGAGAGTTTATCATCATTAGAAAATCTTTGGGAAGAGAAAATAATCCTTAGACACAGAACCAATCTTTCCTTGTGCACAGAAATAAAATTGTCTTGCAAAATATCACTGCAATGACAGGACAGGATATGGAAAGATACAAATCTCTACAGCTATCTCTGACCCAAATATTATGACAGGATTTGAAAAGATTTTATTTTAATTTTAAATCTAAAAATAAAATTGGCAAACTTAGCCTATTCATGCACACCCGCGAGGCTCTGATACTCAGATTTGCACCCCCTGCGCGTGTGATGCGGGCGCACATGTGCATTAAGGTTTTCTGGATCCGGTAACCCAATTTCCTTCACTGGGCCTTAATGAGCTTGTGTGCGCGCGAGCACCCCCTGGTTTCTAACCCACACAACCTATCATGAAAGAGACTCTCTATATAAGCACTAAAGAGTTCTTTTCCTATCCAATGTGGGACTAAAAGAACTATGCCTAATTTTGAAATACCCTCAAAATACTAACAATCCCCCACTATTTCAAAATTAAAAGGAAGGATAATAGGAACGAGAGAGAAGAGGAGGAAATATAAGAACTCAATGCATCAATAATGGTGACTTTTTGTTTATGAACCACTACCTAAAATATGTAGGTGTGTCCCACAGGAAGTTGGTGAAACATAAAGTTTCTATGAACCAATCTTCCTAATTATGAATTATTGACCTACAACCCACATATCATTCATAGAACCGAGCTGTTCAAAACGGGTTGGCGCGAATCGGCCATGCGCCCTACCTGGATATTCATGAGCTCTCTAGAGAATATGTCTACATTCTCATAGGAAGCGGCCCCACTTCCACACTCATATAGGTGGATCCATTAAGTATGGATTGCAATTAAACACACCATCAAATAAGGGCTATGGTAATCCGTTAAGAGCTAATGCTCATCCTTTGTACATTGCAATTTGCACTATCTACATCATAGGAAGGGACTTCTAAATAATAAAATGATGATAGTGTATCTCCAAGTCAACAAATGATTTGTTATTACCCATATGAACCTACTTCATGAGTTCATCAATCACATAGGTTAGGTTACTATCATTTTTGACTCTTTGTTATAGACATGAGTCCCATTCCCCTCTATGTATTCTCCACTAGTTTTCTCCCTAGTGGTTTGGTAAATGGATCACTTATATTAAGCTCTGACCTCACATAGTCAAGAGCTATGATCCCATCATCTAGTATCTGCTTTACAATTTTATGTCTTAAGCGTATATGCCTACTCTTTCTATTGTATATTTTATTCTTAGCTCTAGCAATAGTAGTTTGGTTATCACAATGAATAGACACAGATGGAGCTGGTCTCTTTCAAATTGGTATATCAATCAAAAGATTCCTGAGCCACTAAGCTTCAGTACCAGCCTTCTCTAAGGCAACAAATTCAGACTCCATAGTGGAGCGAGCTGTGACGGTTTGCTTAGATGATTTCCAAGACACCACACCCCCACCAAGTGTGATCACATATCTACTTGTGGACTTTAACTCATCAGAATCAGAGATCCAGTTAGCATCTGAGTATCCCTCTAAAACAGAAGGAAAGCCACAATATGTCAAATTATAATTAATAATTCCTTTCAGATACTTTAGCATCGATATAATACTGTCCAATGGTCCTTATTATTAGGACAGTGAGTGTAACGACTAAGTCGTCCCACGGCATAAGCAATGTCAGGTCATGTATAGTTCATCAAGTGCATTAAACTACCAATAATTTGTGCATACTCAGATTGTGACACACTTTCTTCTTTATTCTTTCTTAAGTGAATGCTGCCATCATAAGGTGTGAAAATAGGAGTGCAGTCAAAATGACCAAATCTTTTCAACATTTTTTTCTATATAGTGTCCTTGTAAAAGCATGATACGATCAGAATCTCTAGTAATTTTAATTCCTAGGATCACATCAACTTCACTCATGTCTTTCATATCAATGTTAGAGGACAACAATGATTTGGTGTCATTTACAATTTCTAAGTTTGTACCAAATATAAGCATATCATCAACATATAAACATATGATAACACCAACATTATCCTCAAATTAGTATAGATACATTTATCAGCCTCATTAATCTGATAATCATAAGAAATAAGAACACTATCAAATTTCTCATGCCATTGTTTGGGTACTTGTTTTAAACCATATAAGATTTTACAAGTTTGCAGACTTTGTGTTCATTTTCTGTTGTCAGACAACCTTCAGGTTGGTCCATATATATTTCTTCTTCCAGTTCTCCATTTAAGATTGTAGTTTTAATATCCATTTGATGTATCACAAGCTTATGAATAATGCTAAAGCAAACAACACTCTACTAGATGCAATTCTAGTCACAGGAGCAAATGTATCAAAATAATCAAAGTCTTTCTTTTGAGTGTATCCTTTAGCAACCAATCTAGCTTTAAATTTATCCAAAGACCCATCGGGTTTCAGTTTTCTTTTAAATATCCATTTGCAACCAATTGGTTTTGCACCTGGTGGCAAATCAACAAGTTCCCAAGTGTGATTTGATAATATGGATTCTAATTCAATATTAATAGCCTCTTTCTAGAATGGAGCATCCGGAGAGGAGATCGCCTCTTTATAAGTGAGAGGGTCATCACCAACAAGAAATGTAAAGAAATCTTTACCAAAGTCAGTTTCTTTTCTAACTTTTTTACTTCTTCTTTGTTCAATATGTTCATTGTCATCAAATTCTTGTTCATGACTAAATGAAGAAGCATGAGAAGGTTTATCAACATGAGTTTTTAATGGAAAAACATGCTCAAAGAATTCTACATTTTTAGTTTCAATAATAGTGTTAATCTCCATAACATGATTATCACTTCTAGTCACAAGAAACCTAAATGAAGCACTATGATGTGCATAGCCTATAAACATGCAGTCAAAAGTTTTGAGTCCTAGTTTCTTTCTTTTGGGTTCAGGTAGAAGAATCTTAGTTAGGCACCCCCACACTTTTAAATAGTTTAAGTTTGGTGAATGACCTTTCCAGATTTCATATGGAGTTATACTGGTTTTCTTATAGGGTATTCTATTTTGAATATGACAAGTAGAGATTATAGCCTCCCTCCACAGATTCAGAGGTGCACCAGAACTTATAAGCATAGCATTTTCATCATATTTTTGAGTGTTCTATTTTTCCTTTCAGCAACACCATTAGATTCATGTGAATATAGAGGGGTAGTCTCATGAATTATGCCATGTTGTTTACAAAATTCATTAAATTATTTAAGTTCATATTCACCACCTCTATCCGATCTCAATCTCTTGATTTTCTTATTTAATTGATTTTCAACTTCTGATTTATATTTTAGAAACATTTCAAAGGCTTTATCTTTAGATCTTAATAGATAGACTACTGTATATCTAAAACAGTCATCAATGAAGGTGATATAGAATCTTTTACCACCTCTAGTTATGTTATTTTTAAGGTCACCAAGATCACTATGAATAAGCTCAAGCAATTCAGATTCTCTTTGTACACTTTTACATGATTTCTTAGTGGATTTAGATTCAACACATATTTCACATTTGTCATGATCAGATATAGTTACATTATGCAAGAGACCTATATCTTTCATTTTCTTAATGTAAGAAAAATCAACATGTCCTAACCTACCATGCTAAAGATCACAAGAGTCAATCATGTAAGCAGAAGAAGTAGATACATTTCTATTCATGATTTCAAGTACATTCAGCATAAATAAACCCTGATTACAGTACTATTTACTAACAAATTGTCCATTCCTAGTCATTATAATTTTATCAGATTCAAAACAGACCTTAACTCCAGCTTTTTCAAGAAGGGAAACAGAAACGAGGTTCCAACGAATCTCAGGAACATGAAGCACATCTGTAAGAGAAAGGATCTTCCCTGAAGTGAGCTTGAGAAGCACCTTTCCCTTACCCAAACGGGTGAGGGCCTCGAATCGCCCATGAACACTTGTTCACCTTCATCAACAGAGGAGTAAGACGAGAAAGCTCCTCTGTCGGCACATATATGTCGGGTTGCCTCGGAATCAATCGCCCAATTCTTTTTATGTGCAACCATGTTAACTTCAGAGATTACAGCAGCAATAATGTCACTCTCAACCAGGCTAACTTGTGGTTTTGATGGAGCCTCACTAGTCTTCCTGAGTAGTGTCCGGGTTTGCCACACACAAAACAGTTTTCTTTCTTCTTGAAAGTAGAGTTAGGGTTTCTTTTCATCTTAGGGTTCTGATTTGATTTGAAGTTTAGCTTATGAAAATGTTTCTTTGATTTAGAAGGCTTACTTTCAATTAGATTTGCCTTGGAAGTAAGCTCCTTGGCCCTTTCAGTTTTCTCTCTTTCTTTATTTTTCTCTTCAATTCTAATATGAATTATTACATCTTCAAGGTTCATTTGTTTTCTTTTATGCTTCAGTTCTTTTTTATAATCTTTTCATGAGTCGGGTAGTTTTTCAATTAGGGCTCCAACAATAAAGGATTCTGGTAGAGTGATATTTTCATTTTAAGAACATCAATTAGAACATGGTATTCATGAATTTAAGAGGAAATATCTTTTCATTAGACATGACAAAATTTAGAAATTTTCAATAGCAAATTTTTGAGTTCCAGCATCTTCAAGAATGTATTTCTTATTAAGACTTTCTCAAATTTCAGTTGCAGTTTTATAAGGACAGTAAACATCAAACAGTGCATTACTAAGTGTGCTGAGAATGATGTGTCTACAGATTTTGTTGGCTTTTTCCTAGTTTTGTAATTCCTTTTCTTTCTCTGGTTTAGAATCAGTTACAACAAGTGTGGACATAACCTTTTCTTGCCATCTTTTATAGTAGGTTCCATTAAATGGTTCAATCGTAGAGATGTCAGGCAGAGACTTAACATTAGTAGCAGCAACCGTAGTAGTATCCTTATCTACTCTTAAGATTGTTGAAAAATAATGTATGAAATACTGCTAATCTAATTAAATTAAACTTTCAAGAAGGAAGGAACTTCTCGATGTTGATCAAGGCGTGCAGAGCACTATCCTTAAGAGTAGATCGTGCTCCTCTGAGAGAGTATCTCGGTGCAGTAGGTTGATGGCAGCCTACCCTCTAGGATTCAACGATCGCTGACCCTGCAAGCGTGCACTCGCAATGCACATGCCCTCGAATAGCTCGGTTTTGTTTCCTCTAGAGATGCAGGGAAGAACTGAAGAGTCTAAGGAAATTTCAGAGGAAGAGGAAGATGGTTGAGTTCTGATTTTGAGAGTTAGGAATAGATCCTTTATAAAGAGAGTTTATCATAATTAGAAAATCTTTGGAAAGAGAAAATAATCCTTAGACAGAGAATCAATCTTTCCTTGTGCAGAGAAATAAATTGCCTTGGAAAGTGTCACTGCAATGACAAGACAGGACATGGAATGATACGAATCTCAACAGCTATCTCTGACCCAAATATTATGACAGGATTTGAAAAGATTTTATTTTAATTTTAAATCCAAAATTAAAATTGGCAAAACTTAGCCTATTCGGGCACACCTGCGAGACTCTGAAACCGGATTTGCACCCCCCTTGCGCGTGCGATGCGGCTGCATATGCGCATTAAGGTTTTTTGGATCTAGTAATCCAATTCCCTTCACTGGGCCTCAATAGGCTTGTGCGCGCGCGAGCACCCCCTGGTTTCCAGCCCACATAACCCATCATGAAAGAGACTCCCTATATAAGCACTAAAGAGTTCTTTTCCTATCCAATGTGGGACTAAAAGAACTATGCTTAATTTTGAAATACCCTCAAAATACTAACATCCAATACCTTCCACACCGCCCGAGAAGCATCCGCGATATTGTTCGGGCATGGAGGCTGAAAGTCATGATCATCACCGCAGCTGTTCACAGAATCACACTCATCGACCACTTTGGCCAGCACAGGCTTGCCCTTGGCATTGATCCTGATGCTGTTCAGGCAACGACTTCCTCCATTATACCAACTAGTTAGAGATAAGAATGGGCATGGCTAGCCTGCGGCCTAATCGGGTTGGCCTGAAAGATCCGGGCTGGAGTCTCATCCAAATGACCCATTTGACCTGAGATATTTTTGGGTCAAATATGAGCGCTACTCCTAGCCTGCCCAGTAGCCTGAAACCTGCCCTCTTAAGTCTTGACCCAATAAATTTAGGGCTGCAACGGATGTTTGTCTTCCCCAAATCTCTCTCTCTGCCCTAGAGGCCCTTACCACTCTTGTCTGCGAGCTCTCACAGCGAGCAGTGCCGTAGGATCTCATTACAGTCTCAAATCTTCCCCCCGTCTCTCTCTACCCCTCGCTCGAGGGCAGTCTCTCTACCACTCGCTCGAGGCCTTTACTGCCCTCATCTGCAAGCTCTCGCAGCATGCAACACTATAGGATCTTGTTGCAGTCTCAAATTCTCCCTCGTCTCTCTCCTCCCCTCGAGGTCCTCGCCGTCCTCGTCTACAAGCTCTTATCACTGGCAATGCCGTAGGATCTCGCCATGAGCAACGCAGTAGAATCTCATTGCCGCCTCAAATCCTCCCATCATCTCTCTCTCTAACGTCGAGGCCCTCGCCGCCCTTGTCCGTGAGCTCTTGCCGCCGGCGACACTGCAGAATCTCGTCACCACCTCAATCCTCCCCTTCGTCAACGCTAATCATCACCTGCTAAGGTTTCTTCTTTCTCCTCTTCTTTTGTTGTTTATTCCAGATTTTTTGAGAAAAAAATGAAAAAAATACTGTTAGGGCGAAAAAAAGAGGGAAAAAAGATTTTGGTTCCTCCTTCTATGGTTGTTTATTTCCTAAATTTTGAGGAAAAAATGAAAAAAATGTTCTTAGAAAAAGAAAGAGCAAAATAAGCAATTCCCCCTCCTTTGGTTGTTGCTGAGCTATTGGCTTCATCATTTCTTGGAAAATTACAGAATTTTAGAACTTTTAAACAGTAATGCAAGTTACTCAATTCTACCGCAATAGCAAGTGGCTATGCGGTCGTGATCCACAAGGAGGGACTAGCGATGGAAGCTCTTTTAGTAAGTCTTCTTTTAAGATACAAAGTATGGTTAACGTTCTTCTTTAGTTCTTTAAAAGAAAAAGAGAAAAATTAGGTTAAAGTGAAGTTAGAAAGAAAGTGATAGATTGAGAAGGTGGGAAAATAAAAAAATGGATTATACACAAAGAAATTGAAAAGGGTGATAAAAATGGTTGGAGATTGTGATTGAAACTAAAGAATAAAAGAAAAGAAAGACAAACTAAAAATTACTTACCTCTTCAGTGCTCATATACCTTGGATCCGTTGCGACGACTTACCTTATCCTTGAAGGCAATCAAGCATGGCGTATAGGATTTTCCCCATTCTCGATCTACACTACGAATAAAAGGGAAAAATATACTAGTAAGAGAAGGATTGTTTATCACCATAGGCCATCAAGGGCACTTACAACGGATAAGCAGTCTCGAGGCTATCGGATTCTCTTGGATTGCAACACATCAGAGGAGAGTAAAAGAAAACAAGAGTAAAGAAAGAAAAAGAAACTTTGATTCGATTCAAATAACAATGAAATAAGAGATCACTTACACTGGTGTCACCTGCAGTACAAGTTTGCTCTCATTCCTCCATGAAAGTCGTCTCTCCTCTCAGTTACATAAAGAAAACTAAAAACTTAAGTTACAAACTACAAATTATCCTCAGTTCTATTCTCTACTTCGTCGTCCCTATTTACAGTGAAAAACCTACCTTTTAGAGGCAAAAACCCAGAGGGGAGAGGTGTGAGAAGATAGGGGGAGCAAACGCCCCCTAACTCCCTAACAAAGCCGTGGAAACCACACCCTATTGGTGGTGCTCCCCGGCTTCTCGATTTGTATTTATCTTCAGCTGGATTTGCAGTTTAAATCCGGGATTTTGATGAAATGACCTTTGATCCTTGGCTTCAACCGATCGATTTATAGGAATTTGTTCTAACTGATTTTCAACCGATCTGAACCGACCGATCTACCCTGATTTACTGAGTTTGAATTAATTTTGATTTAATTCAGAATTTGATGGGCTTTTGGGCTCATTTCTCTTCACTCTCCTTTAGGAATGGGCATGCAAATAAATTAAACATTTAATTAGAAAAAAACAGAGTTTATTCTATAATAAATATGAGAATATGATAATAAATGTGCAATATTAGTGACCAATCACACCCCCATACCTATCTTTTGCTCGTCCTCGAGCAAAACAACTAAACTATACTAAGGATTATTAGACCACTTTCGCAGGTCATGCGATTGCACTGAGCATGTGCAACAATCTGTTAAACTCTAGGTTACCCCTAGAGGACGAGTTTTGTTTCGTGAGGGTTTTCAGTGGATTACACCCACAAAATCCGTAAAGAAAGAGAAAAATGTTAGTAATTTGAAAACACATTTTGAAAGAAAAATATTTGAAATATTATTGTAAGTTTTAATTAATCTATAAGTTATAGGAAAATCAAATTTTTTATTCCTAAACTTAGTCTCTCTTCAAAAATTTGTTATCAATCAAAGTAAGGAGTCAAATTGTACTTCTCATCTAGTCTATTACTTTACCCTAAGTCATATGCACATTGTGACCGCAAAAATTTTGACTAAGGGTTCTTTAATTCTAACTCTTATGCCTTATATATATATATATATATATATATATATATATATATATATATATATATATATATATATATTATATATATATATATATATATATATGAGAAAAATGTATATCAGCCCGCGGGCTGAGAGTACTCTCTCAGCCTGCGGTGACGTGGCTCGATTTGTCACATCACTGACTTGCGGCCCGCTTTTAGGGAGAAGTTAAATTACCAAATACCCCTTATGATAACTTTTCCTTATTGTTTATTATTATTTTTCCCCCCTTTTATTTTGCCGCTCTTTATAGGAAATAAATTACTTTTCGCCTTATTTCTTTACCTCTTTTTTGAAAGATGTAGTTTCTCCTTTTCAGCCAGGGATAAATTTTTTTTTGAAAATATAAAATCTTTTCAGATTAATGTTTTCAGCCTGCGATAAAATTCTACTTTATAGTTTAATTTTTTTGTATATAATGTAGTCAGAGTCTTTGGTCGCATTGTACATTTAAACTGCGACCTTAGTCAAAGTCTTTGGTCGCAGTGTACATGGTGAAATGCGACCAAGGTCGCAGTGTTGTTATTGATAAAGATAGCCAGCAACTGCATTCTAGGGTTGCATTACATGGACTGCGACTTTGGTCGCAGTACGTTAAGTAATTATTTTTTTTGAATATAATGTAGTCAGAGTCTTTGGTCGCATTGTACATTTAAACTGCGACCTTAGCCAAAGTCTTTTGTCGCAGTGTACATGGTTAAATGCGACCAAGGTCGCAGTGTTGTTATTGATGAAGATGGCCAGCAACTGCAATCTAGGGTTGCATTACGTGGACTGCGACTTTGGTCGCAGTACGTTAAGTAAGTGTTGTTTTATTAAGTGTTGTTTTTTGGATTAAGTCATTTTTTGAATCTAAATGAAAAATGAAAAGTTGTCTGTTGTCTGATGCGACTTGGAGTCAGTCCGTGAGACGCGACCTGTCATAAAGATTTTATGAGATCTTTTAACGTCAAGTCTATGTTGACGAACCCCGCACCATTCGTTGTTTCCCGAAGCGGTTGTCTACGCGTCGGTTCTTCATTGGGTTTAGGCGTTAATGTCTTTTAATGCCAAACCGGCGCTGGCGGTTGGAGACCATTAATGCCGACGATTCTGATTAATGAACCATTAATTATGGTTATTATGGGCTGCCTATAAATAGGGCTCACGCTCTCCCTTTAACAGTCCATAATTAGACTGTTTTCTTTCGAGAGCAATTGCTCTGAGAATTTCCGTCTTCTTCAGAGTCTCTAACAGGGGCCTGCCTCCATGGATGAAGATGACCCTATTGACGAACTTGATCGATGTTCGTCCACAAGGGAAGAAGTCATAGACCTCAACGTCCACAAGGGAAGAAGTCATGGTCCTCGTCGTTCACAAGGGAAGAAGTCATGATCCCTGACGAGGACTTAATCCTCACCGAGATCTGCTCTGACTTGATGCACCAGTCAAGCTTGCTGGTAACGGATGGTCAGAGTGGGTATGGCGGCGGGGGATGTGGTGGATATAGTGGTGGGTAGCATTCCCTGTGAGGTCTAAAAACCTCCTCTCTTACCCCAGAAGTGACATCGAGGAAACTCCATGCTCACTGGATAACCTTCTGGTGAAGAGATGTTCATAAACGAAAGATTCTGTTGCCACCAGACCTCCAGGAGAAGATTGCTCTTAGTAGTCAACAAGGGCTCTTCTTGGCTCTTTTTATGTTTTGTCTTCTTGGATACTTTGATGTTTAGTCTTCTTTGTAACACTCAATCTTATTGATTCTGCTGCCACCAGACCTCAAGAAGAAGATTTCTCTTAGTCAACAAGGGATTTTTTGATGTTTAGTCTTCTTGGCTACTTTGATTTTTAGTCTTCTTTGTAACACTCAATCTTATTGATTCTGCTGCCACCAGACCTCAAGAAGAAGATTGCTCTTAGTCAACAAGGGATTTTTTTGATGTTTTATTCTTCTTTTGTACTGCTGTATTTGTAACACTCAATCTTATTGTATAAGAGATCGTTTTGTATCATTTGCACATGCCTGGAGATAAATGCCTGGACATAAATAAAAAGCATATTTGTTTTTTTAATAAACTACGAACTTTTTCGCAGCCATGCATTGCAAACAAAACAACTATGATCATAGATGACACTGCGACCAAGGTCGCATAAGATACATTGCAAACAGTAACTACTGTGACCAGGGTCGACACTGCGACTAAGCAACTGTTGCGGTGACGTGTCACATCATCGCAGTGTTGTTGTTGATTAAGACTAAAAACCAGCAATAGCGACCAAGATTGGAGATTATTTTTTTAAGACTGCGGCCATCAACTGCGACCAAAGTCGCAGTGTTGTTGTTGATTATTTATAAAGACCACCAACTGCGACCAAGGTCGCAGTGATGTTATTGATTAAGAGTAAAGACCAGCAACTGCGACCAAGGTCGCTGTGTATTTTATTAAGACTAAACAGCAACAACTGCGATCAAGGACGCAGTTTATTTTATTAAGACTACGGTCAGAAACTGCGACCAAGGTAGCAGTGTTGTTGTTGAGTAAGACTAAAGTCCAGCAACTGCGACCAAGGTCGCAGTGTATTTATTAAGTCTGCGTCCAGCAATTGCAACCAATGTCGCAACCTTTCATTTTAAAAATTTTTAAGGGTGAAGTAATATAATTATTAACTGCGACCAAGGTCGCAGTGTTGTTAAGGATAAAGATGGTCGCAGTGTACATGGTTAAATGTGACCAAGGTCGCAGTGTTGTTGTTGATAAAGATGGCCAGCAACTGCAGTCTTAGGTCGCTTTACATGGACTGCGACCTTGGTCGCAGTACGTTAAGTAAGTGTTTTCCTTTAGATTAACATGCATAGCGACCAAGGTTGCCGTGTTCTTGTTTTATTAAGTGTTGTTTTGGATTAAGTCATTTTTTGAATCTAAATGAAAAATGAAAAGTTGTCTGTTGTCTGATGCGACTTGGACCGACTCCGTGAGACGCGACCTGTCATAAAGATTTTATGAGATCTTTTTAACGTCAAGTCTACGTTGATGAACCCGCACCATTCGCTGTTTCCCGAAGCTGTTATTATGGGCTGCCCATAAATAGGGCTCACCCTCTCCCTTTAACAGCCCATAATTAGACTGTGTTCATTTGAGAGCAATTGCTCTGAGAATTTCCGCCTTCTTCAGAGTCTCTAACAGGGGCCTGCCTCCATGGATGAAGATGACCCTATGCACGAAGAAGACCCAGAGCTTGATTGTCCTTTTTCAGGTTCGCTGGGCCTGTGGGAGAATATTTTGGCCGGTGAACTTGATCGATATTCGTCCACAAGGGAAGAAGTCATGGTCCTCGACGTCCACAGTTTTTTTAGTACACGGGGACGTCAATAACACCACTGCTCTTATTCAACAAGGGCTCTTTTGATGTTTAGTCTTCTTGGTTCTTTTGATGTTTAGTCTTCTTTGTACTGCTATATTGTAACACTCAATCTTATTGTATAAGAGAGCGTTTTGTATCATTTTCACATGCCTGGAGATAAATGCCTGGACATAAATAAAAAGACCTCAATAACAACACTGCTCTTAGTCAACAATGGCTCTTTTTGATGTTTAGTTTTCTTTCTACTGCTATATTGTAACACTCAATCTTATTGTATAAGAGATCGTTTTTTTTTATCATTTTCACATGCCTGGAGATAAATGCGTGAAAATAAATAAAAAGCATATTTGTTTTTTAATAAACTACGACCTTTGGTCGCAGTCATGCATTGCAAACAAAACAACTTGGACCAGAGACCACACTGCGACCAAGGTCGCATAAGACTACAGTGCAAACAGAAACAACTGCGACCAGGGTCGACATTGCGACCAAAAAACTGTGACCAAGGTTGCAGATTATTTTTTTTAAGACTGCGTTCATCAACTGCGACCAAAGTCGCAGTGTTGTTGATTATTTATAAATACCACCAACTGCGACCAAGGTCGCAGTGATGTTGTTGATTAAGAGTAAAGATCAATAACTGCGACCAAGTTCGCTGTGTATTTTATTAAGACTAAACACCAACAACTGCGATCAAGGTCGCAGTTTATATTATAAAGACTACGGTCAGAAACTGCGACCAAGGTAGCAGTGTTATTGTTGATTAAGATTAAAGACCAGCAACTGCGACCTTGGTCGCATTGTATTTATTAAGTCTGCGTCCATGGTCGCAGTATTTCAACCAATACATAGTAGTAAAAAATGTAATTCACACAAATAACTTTAGAAAACAGATTTATATATATTTAAAAAGAAAAACAAAATACAATTTTTTAACTTCTAATCGTCGTCATCACCATAGTAATCAGATTCGTCGTCAAGAGTCATGCTTTCGTCTTCTGTATCGCTTTCGTCTTCTGTCTCTTCCTCCTCTTCAGGTACAGTCTCATCGTCGCTTTCTTCCTCTTCATGTTTGTGTTTTGGTTCATCAATGAACTCCCAGAAAGGGTCGTCTGTATCAAGCTCAGATTCTGACTCATAGCGAGACATTGTTTCAGAACTAAACATAAAATCATCATTTGATGATTGGCTTCTTTCCGGTGAAGACGGTGGTGATGGTGAAGACATTTTTTGAATGTATTTTCGGAACAGTGAGAGTAACGAGTTTGAGCAAAAAATAACTTAGTATGTTTTTAATCCTTTGCTCATGACCCTTTATATGTATTTAATCCCGGAATTCCAAAGGTTTAAGCTCTCGGACCACGTGAATATCTCTCAAATATATTTTCTATCTTTTCACAAAAATTGTATACTTCCTAGGTAACTGTTCAGTTATCCAAAACAGTTTAAAAGTTAATACACTATAACTTTAAATTACTTTGAACTCCAAAACAGTACATTATTGCGACCAAAGTCGCATTGGGAACTGATAAATGATTAACTGCGACCATAAATTGCATCCGTAGTAGGATTGCGACTATGGTCGCAGTGTTTAAGAGCAGCAGTCGCAGTTTGGATATGTAATTAAAAGAGCTTATAAGTTAATATAGTGAGAAAGAGACCTTACAAAAAAAATAGAATTAAAAGCTTTTAAAAGAAGACAAAATATAATTGAATATCAGAAGATCAGGAAATCCAAATCCTCGTCATTATCACCATCATAAGCAGATTCATCGTCTTCATTCTTCTGCTCTTCCTCTTCATCACTTATTTCCTCATCATCTTGAGGTTTTTTTTGTTTCACCGATGAACTCCCAGAATGGATCGTCTCTATCAAGCTCTTCGTCTGACCCGTTGCTAGGAAGCGAGCCTACAGCATCAGAGGACATGCTTTCATCAAGCATGTCTCCGTCAAGTGGAAGAGGAATAATGTCTTCTTCACTAACGCACATGAAAAATTCATTATCATCATGAATAGGAGGATCAGTTAATACATTATTTGATGTAGTGAGATAGTCAAAAGGAGTGAAGTCTAGACTGGTATCAGATTCACTAGAATATCCTAAAGACAAAGGACCGGTGGGGGATTGATTGAAGTTGAATTCTGAGTGTTCAGAGGAAGAAGATGGGGAAGACATGATTCAAGAATGAATTTTTTTTTGAAAGTTTTTGAAATCAAATTGAAAAGGAAGAGCAAAATTATAGTTTTTTAGGTATGAGGTAATATATTAGTTACAAGCATTATATAAAGGTCAATATTGTGGAAGAACATGAATAGTAATAATAATTGTTACAGGTGAGGGTTGAGTATGGTAGGAAGTGGTAAAAAAATTAAATATTTAATTGAAGATTTATTGCTGGAGAATCCGAAGTACAAATTAACTTTTTATAGAATTGTTTGGCTATATCTTTAGATTACGTATGGTGCACATCTTTCCTTTCTCGAGATTAACATTAGTGCATCTCTTTTTTTCTAGACTGGTGTTGTATCACGGTAGATATAATATTAATTATTTCTTTTACATAAGGCATGAGAAAGAAGATTGCGAATTTGGTCGCAGTACCGAAGGAGGTCGCATTGCTATGCGATAGCATTTTTTGTCTTGTATTCTTTATTCTGTATTAAGTCTGCGACCATGGAATGTTTTTTTTACTTTTGAATGCTAGAAGTCGCAGTCGTCATTTAAAAGGGGTATTTTTGTCATTTTGATTCACGATTGTTTAGGCGGGATTTTTTGATTTTTTGTGGCGCCCACACTCTGCGACCGATGTGTGGCCTATATTCAGCCACGTCCCGCAGGCTGAGAAACTCTCTCAGCCCGCAGGCTGAGGTACAGTAAGCCCTATATATATATATATATTGGTGGTTTTATTCCTTAGTTCTATTAGGCTTTCTAATCTGCCCATGTAACGAGCCTTTAATCGATGACTCCCAAACCAAACGGTCTTAGGACACCGGGTGAGAAAACACCACAAGGACTTAAGACTCGAGCAAACAAGGCCACAAAACTAAGGATTTTATTATATGAACCACTTTTAGGCATGAATACTTATGCTTTATTAGGCACAAATACCCAGCTTAATCAGGGGATTTTTTTAATTTTTTCTCAAACTTATCTAATCATCTTTTGCATAAATACCAAGGCTTACTTGGCCAAAGCACCTAGCTAATCAATAATTAGATTTGTTCATCTTTCATATTTTTTTCTTTTTTTTAAATAAGACATAAGAATCTTCGTTTTTTTGAACCCTAAGTGTGTAAGTGTATGAAGTGTGCATATTTCATTAAGCTAAAGATCAAGACTAAATTACTTTGACAAATTATCTTCCTAAGTCTAAAAATCAAACAAATAATCTTATTTTGACCAAGTTTAAGAAATACTAATTTTGATTTTCCTATTTCTTAAAATTGACTTAATTTCTTACAAAAAATATGTCAAAATATTATTTCTATTTTCAAAAAGTTTTTAAAAATAAAGAAAATGTTAATTTTTTTAATAAAAAGAAAAACCTAAGTTATGTTAGAACCCTCCCCCACACCTATCTCATGCATTGTCCTCAATGTATGAATTAATGCATAGATGCATGAAAAAGAAGACAGGGAAGGAAAATACTACCTTAAGGTGGTAGTTCCGGTGGTGGTCTGATTGGTCCACGAAATGTGGCCCAATCGACTTTGCATGGAGTTCGGAGGAACCCACCAAAAAATTTTCTAATATAACCCACTAAAATGATATATATATATGAAAGATTTTTATTAAATATTTTACCCCATCTACTTTCCAAATTCAATAATTAATTTCAGAGTCAATTTTGTCAAACACCTTGTCCCAAAATGGAGTGTGAAAAGATAGAATGATTGACTTGGACTCAGGAAGTACGAGAACTAATACCGACTCAGGAAAGTGACTTAAGTCAAGTAAAGATTCAGGAGTCGAGATTGGTTCAGGAAGTGGGTTCAAATCAAGAAGTTGAAACTTAAGCTCACATTCATTTTCCAACAATGGAATGTGACTTAATATTGGTGATTCAAGTTCAAGATTGATAGGCGTGGGAATCAAACTGACTCTAAAATATTACTCAACTCGGATAACAAAATAGGAGTCAATATTGATTCAGGAATTTAAACTGGATCACAGATTTGAGAATCTAGGTCACATTTCTCATTGAGTTCAATTTCATAAAAATGAGAACTTGCCAATTTATCAATGAGACTTTCAAAATTATAAAATTGGTCAGGTTCAATATGATGATCATCAAAGATGGGCCATTCAATTTCATTATGAATTGGCATAGGATCCAATATTGACTCAGGAAAAAGATTGAAATCAGGTGAAGACACCGGAGTTATAATTGAATTAGGAAGTAGAATTGAATCACTAAGTTAAGGTTCATGATCATATTCATTTTCAAGTTCAATTTCAAGAAAAGGATAACTTGCCAAACTGTCAATGTCACTTTCAAAATTTGGAGTTTGGGCAAGTTCAAATGATTGTGCTGAAATGGAACCTTGTGTTCCAAAACAACATGACTCTTCGGCTCTAATAGAATGGTTATGGACATCAGAACTGGCCAAATGGTGAGAACGTAGAGATTGGACCATCATATCTATGTCATGATTACGAGCGTTTTGAGCCTGAGTTATGTCTTCAAGCATCTTTTCATAGTTGATAGGTTCATAGTTTTGTTGCGATTGGTCTTGAAAAGATGAAGTGTTGTTTTGAAAATGGTGGTAAAATTGTTAGTCCATCAGATTTTGTGATTGTTGTTTGGACTCACGCATGCTCATTTCCAAAATTGATGGTTTTCTATTTTGGACTGGTGAAACTGAGTATGAATCTTGGAAATATTATGGACAAGGTGGATAAGGAGGACAAGTTGGTTGAAAATTAGACTCGGGGGAGGTGAATCCCCACTGACTCTGTGAAGAGTTGAAATTATTCTGAAAATTATGGTAATAAGTTTGGGGGCATGAGTTATATTGCTTCGGATAAAACCAATCCGGCACACTATGTTGGTTAAAGTTATGATATGCCGGGCTGGTAATATCCGAAAAAGAGATTGGTGTATAATATGGATTACTATTAAAATTGAAAAATTGTTATTATAAGCCATATCACACAATAAAATACAAACAAAAAAAAAACAAATAAATAAGTAAACAAATAAAAAGAAAAAAATTCTAAACTAAGTTAGGGTAGACCTATGACCTAGACGACTCCTAACTGGTTAGACGATTCACAGGAGGTATAATGCAGACTTTGACCACAAGCTAATTAGCCAGGTCAGGGCAAGATTGGTGGGAGATTATCCGTCAAAGACGTTCCTTAATTAAGTAACCACCGACCTTCGGGCTTTCAGCCCTTAATCCCCTTTCTAGACACTGATTTGGCAGGAGTCAAATTCCAACACCTTTCCCCCTTAGGATAATCTCCTAATTGAGTCCGAGATGTCCCTAGGGCCAACGTCTACTCATTTTTAGTCAGGCTTGGGTTAGTGAGTGAGGAGATTGTTTGTGGGCTAAGGGAGGGTAATGACTTTCCCACCTTATCTTGTTTATAGGACAAGCCCTTAGATCAATTTAGTGCAGTGTACAAGAAAAGTAACACTTAAGCAATGTAAACAATCCAAAGTGTTCTTATACTAGATGCTATGCACACGTACCTTTGCTCCAACACTCTTCAACAATAAATAGAAAATGTAATGAAATAGACACGTGTCTAAATGCAAAGTCTAAATTATTTTTTTAGCATTTACAATCATCATTTTACTATTGAGGTAGAAAGTAAATAAAGTGAGACAAACAAGGAAATAAATGCTACAGATATTTAAACTACGCAATTCAGCCAACCTGCAGAAAATACAGGTTAGTAGTTCACTCAGTTTGTCACAAGACTGTAGCAAATCTGAGGGCTTCTTGGCTCTGCTTTCTTGAGCAGAGTCCAAGGCCACTTATGTGTCCACTGTAGTAAGAATTCCTTGTTGTTAAATCTGTACAAAAAACAAAGAAGAAAGTTAACCAAAAATGTAAACTTTAAAGAGAATTACTTACCGTCCCTCCCCGGCAACGGCGCCAAAAATTGATTGGCGTTGTGAGACCTGCACAAAAAATACCGAATTTCAGAACTTTTAAAACAGTAGTGCAAGTTACTGAATTCTACCGTAATAGCAAGTGGCTATGCGGGTCGTGATCCACAAGGAGGGACTAGCAATGGAAGCTCTTTTAAGTCTTCTTTTAAGATTTAAAGTATGGTTAAAGTTCTTCTTTAGTTCTTTAAAAGAAAAAGAGAAAAATTAGGTTAAAGTGAAGTTAGAAAGAAAGTGGTAGATTGAGAAGGTGGGAAAATAAAAAAATGGATTATATAAAAAGAAATTGAAAAGGGTGATAAAAATGGTTGGAGATTGTGATATTGAACTAAAAAATAAAAGAAAAGAAAGACAACCTAAAAATTACCTACCTCTTCAGTGCTCATATACCTTGGATCCGTTGCGACGACTTACCTTATCCTTGAAGGCAATCAAGCATGGCGTATAGGATCTTCCCCATTCTCGATCTACACTACGAATAAAAGGGCAAACTATACTAGCAAGAGAAGGGTTGTTCATCACTATAGGCCATCAAGGGCACTTGCAACGGCTAAGCAGTCTCGAGGCTATCGGATTCTCTTGGATTGCAACACATCAGAGGAGAGTAAAAGAAACAAGAGTAAAGAAAGAAAAAGAAACTTTGATTCGATTCAAATAACAATGAAAGAAGAGATCACTTACACTGGTGTCACTGCAGTACAAGCTTGCTCTCATTCCTCCATGAAAGGCATCTTTCCTCTCAGTTACATAAAGAAAAGTAAAAATTACATAAAAAGAAAACTAAAAACCTAAGTTACAAACTACAAATTATCCTCAGTTCTATTCTCTGCTTGGTCGTCCCTATTTACAGTGAAAAATCTGCCTTTTATAGGCAAAAACCCAGAGGGGAGAGGTGTGAGAAGATAGGGGGAGCAAACACTCCCCCTAACTCCCTAACAAAGCCGCAAAAACGCGGCTTTGGCCGCGTTTCCACGGCCAGGGTGTGGCCAGGTGGCCACACCCTATTGGTGGTGCTCCCCGGCTTCTCGATTTGTATTTATCTTTAGCTGATTTGCAGTTTAAGTCCGGGATTTGACGAAATGGCCTTTGATCCTTTGCTTCAATCGATCTATTAGTAGGAATTTGTTCTAACTGATTTTCAACCGATCTGAACCGACCTGATCTGCCCTGATTTACTGAGTTCGAATTAATTCTGATTTAATTCAGAATTTGATGGGCTTTTGGGCTCATTTCTCTTCACTCTCCTTTAGGAATGGGCCTGCAAATAAATTAAACATTTAATTAGGAAAAAACAAAGTTTATTCTATAATAAGTATGAGAATATGATAATAAATGTGCAATATTAGTGACCAATCAATGTTCCAGATATCCGCAAGAATCTGATCTCTGGATCAATACTTAGTAAGAAAGGATTTGAAATGGTTTTTGAATCAGATAAATTTGTACTTACTAAGGGTGGAATGTATGTGGAAAGGGTTATCTTGTTGATGGACTTTTTAAAGCCAATGTTGCAGTGGTAGATAAAAAGTCTGTGTATTTGTACCCGAAGCTTATAAATAAAGGAAAATCTTCTGTTTATTTGCTTGAATCTCCTACTTTATGGCATGCTAGATTAGGGCATGTAAATTACAAGTCTTTAAAGAACTTGTCTAATTTAGGATATATTTCTAAACTCAACTTGGAAGAAATTCGCAAGTGTGAGATTTGTGTTGAGGCCAAGTTAGCGAAAAATTCATTTCACTCAATTGATTGAAATACAGAACCTTTAAGGTTAATTCATAGCGATCTGTGTGACTTGAAGTTTATGCCAACTAGAGGCGGGAAAAGTATTTTATTACTTTTATTCATGACTGTACAAGATACTGTTATGTATATCTTTTAAACAGTAAGGATGAGGCAATAAATATGTTTATAACATATAAAGCCGGAGTTGAGAATCAACTCAACAAGAATATCAAGATTCTAAAATCCGATAGAAGCGGAGAATATGAATCAAATGATTTTAGTGAGTTATGTGCTAAATTTGGTATAATCCATCAAACAACAGCACCATATACTCCTCAGCAAAATGAAATTGCTGAACGGAAGAACAGAACTTTGAAGGAGATGGTCAATTCCATGCTCGTAAGTTCTGGAGCTCCGCAGAACTTGTGGGGGGAAGTTCTGTTAACTATAAATTATGTTCTAAACAGATTACCCCACAAGAAACTTGGTCTTATACCATTTGAGTCATGACATGGAAGGACACCTTCCTACCATTACCTCAAAATGTGGGGATGCCTTACAAATGTGCTAGCACAATTACCTAAAAAGACTAAGTTGGGAGCAAAAACTATGGACTGCATATTCATAGGCTATACCTTAAATAGTAGTGCCTACAGATTTCTGGTTCATAAATCAGAAATACCAGATATTCATGTAAACATGATTATCGAATCTAGAGATGCTGTATTCTTTGAAGACATCTTCCCATACAAACGGGAAACAGATAAGACTTCTGGGAAAAGAAAACATGAGATGACATTCAGAGACGAAAGCCCCGAGGAACCAATTGTCAATGCGGAAATTGAACCAAGAAGAAGTCAGAGATCTAGAATCTCAAAATCTTTTGGTCCAGATTTCATAGCATACGCTATTGAAAGCGAGCCTCAAACATTTACGGAGGCTATATCAACCCCAGAAGCACAAATGTGGAAAGAAGTTATACATAGCGAAATAGAATCCATACTAATTAATCATACTTGGGAATTGGCAAACTTGCCTCCTGGCAGTAAACCAATTGGGTGTAAGTTGATTTTCAAAAGAAAATTAAAACCCGATGGATCTATCGATAAGTACAAGACTAGATTAGTAGCCAAGGGTTATTGACAAAAGGAAGAACTTGACTACTTCGATACTTATTCACTAGTAACAAGAATAACCTCCATTCGGATGTTGATTGCAATTGCAGTATTGCATAACTTAGATATCCATCAAATGGATGTCAAGACTGCATTCTTAAATGGTGAATTAAATGAAGAAATACATATGGAGCAACCTGAAGGATTTATAGTCAAGGGCCAAGAATACAAAGTGTGTAAATTGGTAAAATCCTTATACGGTCTAAAACAGGCTCCAAAATAATGGCATGAGAAATTTGATAGTGTCTTGATCAAAGATGGATTCACTATCAATAAATGCGATAAGTGTGTTTACACTAAAACAATTAGAAATGCATGTATCATTGTTTATCTTTATGTAGACGACATGTTGATACTTGGAACTAATATTGAAAGTATTAAGTCCACTAAAAGAATGTTATCCAACAGTTTTGATATGAAGGATCTGTGAGTTGCTGATGTAATTTTAGGAATTAAAATCACCAGAACACCATATGGAATCAGTCTATCTCAATCTCACTATGTGGAGAAGATGATAGAAAGATTCAAGGATCATGGGATAAAAGAGAATACTAATCCTTTTCTCTCACACATCCACCTTCATAAGAATACATGAACTGGAATACGTCAGTTGGAGTATTCTCAGATTATCGAAAGTCTAATGTATTTAATGAATTGCACTAGACCCGATATTGCTTACACTTTAAGCAAGTTAAGCAGATACACTAGTAACCCTAGTGATGCACATTGGACTGCTCTGCTACGAGTATTGGGTTACGTATCACATACCAAGAAATATGCCTTGAGATATGGACAGTATCCACCTGTACTTGAAGGATACAGTGATGCTAATTGGATTGTAAATTCTGAGAAATTAAAATCAACTAGCGGATACGTATTTACTCTGGGACGAGCAGCGGTATCTTGAAAATCTTCCAAACAAACATGTATTGCCCGTTCCACTATGGAATCAGAATTCATAGCCTTAGATAAGGCCGGAGAAGAAGCAGAATGGTTTCGGCAATTTTTGAAAGATATACCATTATGGCAAAAGCCAGTGCCGCTATATGCATACACTGCGATAATCAAGCAGCTATATCTAGGGCACAAAATGTTATATACAACGGTAAGTTTACTCATATTCGTCGTAGACATAATATATTAAGCAGTTGCTCTCAAATGGAATTATCTCTATTGACTTTGTCTCATCAAAAGATAATTTAGCGGATCCGCTTACTAAAGGTTTAAATGGAGAGCGTATAAACTGCGCATCGAGGGAATGGGTCTAAAAGCCTAACCTTACCGAGTCAGCTTAATGGAAACCTCACTTAGTGACTGGAGATTCCCACGGATTAAATTCAAGAGGAAAAACTAGTTATGATTGACTCAGCAAGTAAGCACTTGGGAGCTTGACTCCAATCCATTCCTAAGGTGCACATAAGTGCTTTTCTACAAGTGGATTAAGGATAAGCTTAACGCTTTTAATAATGCCTATATCTTGTTACTAAACAAGTGGAGTAGAGTAGACTACTCTTAATAGGACGATCACCTATGTGAGTATAGAGTTGGGTCGGCTCTTTGGGAATTTCTATGGAGGCTGTTATTCCCTAAAGATACTCTCTGAAACCAAGAATATCCAGAGCCAAAATGGACACAATCGAGAACCAAAGTTGATTTGGAAAGTCACTGTATGAAGCTTGTTGTATTGGCTTACACTAACGGCTAACAGTTCATGACCTAGTTCACTGATTAGCCAGTAAGTCCGATAAAGATTTTGCTATGGAAGGTTCAAGACCTAGTTCACCTATCCTGATGCAGTTTCTTTTCTAAAGTATCTTTCACAATAGAGTAGTCTCTTTGTGTGTCAATTCCTTGAATCTCCATTCATTGTGGGGGATTGTTGGAAATATGAAGAATATATGTGAATATTTAAATTGAATTACGATAAGATCCATTGATCGAATCAATTGGATGATGGTTGGAGTGTGTTCTCCTTTCATTGGGGATGAACGTGGTATATTCACATGTTCAATTCCGACTTCGAATGAATGAGATATTCAAGTCTAAAGATTGCCTAATTCAAAGCCAAAATGGGACTAAAGGTAGCTAAAGACATTTAGTCCCACATTAGCCATAGGATGGAAGTTTGAAGTGTTTAAATAGAGAAAAATGGGAACAAAGGGCGTGCCGTTTGGGTACTTGGAGTTTTCGCGGGCGATTGGGAGGAAACCATGCCCACACATGTGCCCGCGCGCGCCGCCGCTGGCGGCGACGGCCGGCCAGTGCCGGGACCGGGACCGGGCTGGGTCTGGGTTCGGGTTCCCTACCCCCGGCCTGGTTTTTTTTGAATCGGGTCTCACGGGTATGGGTTACGCGGAGCATACCCGCTCCGCTATCCGGATCCGAACTGCCCCGCGCAACGGCTATCTGTAATGGGCGGTTGGACGGTTGCTACGGTTGAAACGAACCATTGCAATGGTTCAGACCGAACCGTTGCAACTGTTGGTTGGGTTTGGACCAAAATGCCCCTCCCGGAGCGCTATAAATAGTGCTCCGATTCTCTCAATTAAGACACAAACCAAACCAAAATCTGAGTTCTTAAAGGAGACCCTCTCTCTCTGAGTCTTGAAGTGACTTCCAAATAGGAAGTGGGAAATCTGCTACTCGATTTTCAAAGCAAGTGGGAATTCTGCAACTCAGATTCCGAAGCAACTTCCAAGAGATTCTAAAAAATTCGTTCTGAAAGAGTGCTCAGAAAATTCAACAGATTCTTTAATAGAATTGTTGTCTGAATCTGGGACTTCCAAAGAAGAATATTCTTCTACCTTCCTTCTTCCTCTACAGTGGGTGCTCCTCCAAAGTAAAGGCAAATATTCTCCCGAAATTTGTCTTAGTACCGCTGCTTCAATAATTCTGTGAAGGTACTGGTTAACTACGGTTCGACCGTACGGTGATTTGGTAGTGCTATCCAAATACCGTGAAGGAGTGTTGTATCTTGGGAGACCAGTGTCCAGTAACCCGTTAGCACCAGTGCGGGGGACGTAATTGTCTTAAGGAGATTCGCTTTAAGCGTACCTCACTTCAAGTACTGTATAAATGAATTAATTTCTTTATACAGGGGATATACTGAATATCAGTATATTAAGACTGACTTATACCAGTCTAATTGGTGTTTAACCAAGGAAGGTAATTGAAAGGTGGTTTTTTAATTAAAGAATGTTCTATTGAACGAAAAACCTCCCACCTGATATTAACCGACCTGGCCAATTAGATCGGTGATATTTCAGTGATATTGATTAGTTGTCAGATTGATCCCAGAAACTAACATTCTTTGCTGAGCAGCTGGTTGATGTGAATGATTGGATCAAAATCTAATTGCCGGGACATAACAATTTTCTCAACAATAGAGGTGGCAAACTATAGAGGTGACAAGGCACGCATAGATCGGTTCTTGGATCTCTTTTTTGAGGTGTCATTCTTGTTATAAAGTCAATTACCAAAGCTTAGCTTTGATTGTGCTTATGCTTTTAGAACTCATGGTAGTTTAGTTTGCTAGGCTAGTGTACTCATTCAAATTGCTATTCTTATAGCAAGAAATACAAATGAATTTACATTTGCTCAGGAGTAATTGCAAGTAAAATACATTTTATTACTTTAAACACAAGTGCATTAGTATTCTCTACCAAGACCCAAGCCTAGGGGTGCGAAACGGGATGGGCCGGGCCCTTCCCGGGCCAAGCCCGGACCCGCCCCTGAAATTCAGGCAGCCCAGCTTGTCCCGGGCTCGGTCCTAGTTAATGTGGATGTGGCGACCGAAGAAGAGGACAAGGCAGTAAATTCACTTCCTGATGAAGAGTATGAAACCTTGGACCTAATTAGGATCAACAGTAAACAAACACTTAACTATAGTGATGTGTCGGTTACTCTTGTAAATTATGAAGGAGAAAGGATAAGAAGTCTTCTTTCAATGGTACATCAGTAGAGACGTTGCTGATAAGAAGCATGGTTCCAAGCGGAAGGGCAAAGGTGAGCGTGGGAGATCGAAGTCCAGACCGAGTTTCAGGGATCTAAAGAAGAACTAATGCGTCTTCTATAAAGATTAGGGTACTGGAAGGTTGATTGTTTAAGGATCAGAGATAAGAATAAGGAGTCGAAGACCAAAGTAAATCCCGCAAGGGTGATCAATACCCAATTGGGTAGTACTTCACAGGTAGGTGGATCAGACTTAGACTCAGGATATTCTCTTTCTCAGCCACTAATCCTACCATTGTTACTCAGGTGATTCTGAGTGGATGCTAGATACAGGAGTTACTTATCATGTGTGTCCCAACAAGGATTGGTTTTCTAACTTTGAGAAGCTAGATAGATGTTCTGTTGTCATGAGTGATAATCATCCATGTAACATGAAAGGGATATGTACGGTTCATATCAAGATATTTGATGGAATGGTGCTGGAATTGAAGAAAAGAGGTATGTACTCAATTGAAAAGGATATTATCTCTGTTGGTGCCTTGAAAGCATTGGTCTTGAAGTATTATTAGAGATGGTGCTCTCAAGAGGACAAGAGGCTCGATGGTTATTTTGAAGAGCATCTAACACAATAACCTTTACTACTTGAAGGATAGTACGGTTATAGGACAAGTGATGACTGCTATAAATTTAGATAATGATTGCACCCAGCTTTGACATATGAGGCTCAGACATATAAAAGAAAAGTCTTTGCAAGCTTTTGCAAAGCAATGCCTATTAAAAGATGCCAATACGTGCAAATTGAATTTCTGTGAACATTGCGTCATCGGAAAGAAGATCAAGGTGAGATTCGGCACCATGACTCACTGCACCAAAAGGATTTTGGATTATATTCACACAGATGTCTGGAAACCTACCAAGACGGTATCTATTGAAGGTAACTATTACTTTTTGTCTTTTATAAATGATTACTCTAAGCGATTTTGGATATATACTATGAAGCACAAAAGGAAAGTCATGGAGTTGTTTGTGAAGTGAAAAAAGAATATGGAGAAAAGCATGGGAACAAAAATCAAGATACTCCGTTCAAACAACAGAGAAAAGTATACAACCAATCTTTTCCTATAGGTATGCCGCGATGAGGGCATAGAAAGGCACCTCACAGTAAGAGAAACACCGCAACAAAACGGGGTGGCTGAAAGGATGAACAAGCTCTTGTTAGAGAAGGTCTGATGCATGTTATCCAATGCCATTATATCATAATATTTTTAGGCTGAGGCATTGGCGTATGCATGTCATCTCGTTAACAGTTGTCGTCATCTGCGATAGAAGGTAAAAATCCTTTAAAAGTTTGGTCAGAAAAAGTTGCTCAGGATTATGATTCGCTACGGGTATTTAGATGTCTGGCCTACTATCATGTCAAAAAAGACAAATTGGACCCAAGAGAAGGGAAATGTATGTTCGTAGGATTAAAAAAGTGTTAAAGGCTATAAAATTTAGGATCCGAAGGACAAGAAGTTTATCTTGAGCAAAGATGTTACATTTAATGAGGCTTTAATGGTGAAGCCTGGAGTCTCTCAGCAAGTGGAGACTAAGAAGACCGAAGGGATATTGCAGCAGATGGAGAGTGATGCTACTGTTGGACCGGAGGCCTTCCTCTCTAGTTTTGATGATGATTAACTCATGTAGTTATGTTTACTAATTATCTTGTGATTTTAGTTACAGATCATTGATCAAGATATTAGTTGGTGATTGCTTCAAAAAGAAGAGTTTGGAAGCCTTCACTTGGTGATTCCCGTGCACGAGCATCAAGATCACTCATTTGCACTCGGTGGATCAAGTTTTTAGAACCAAGCCGACTTGAAGATGGAAGATCATCAAGAAGACTTAGGTATCCTAGTTTAGTTTAGTGTGTTTTAGATCCATGTGTAAAACTTAGTATAGTTGATATGCTTAAGTGCACAACACACACGTTTTATGGTTTTTCGGTTTTAGTTTAACCGATATTTGTTTTCATGAATAGTTGATCAAAACAAGTTTAAATAGTTTATATGTATAGTAGATATATTCTTTCTATACATGCATGCTTAAACTTCTTATACAAACTTATTTTGACTATCCTATTCATGTGTTGAAAAAGTCAAGTTTGATAAAATACAAGTTTTGGTTTTTGATAAAAATGATAAGACACAAAAATAGTTTCATATGCTTGATATTTGAGTTAAAATATTTATCACATGCTTATGTATTAATGCAAAATGATAAAACTATTTTTGGGTATTTTTACAAAGACTTAAAAGAATTTTTAGAAATATTTTTAACACAGTTTTCTGACCTAGAACAGTGGCTGACAGGCCAGGTCGGTCGACCGCACGGGTCGACCGCACCAAAGGCCGGTCGACCCTTGCGGTCGACCGACGTGCACAGGCTTGTGCACGTTTGGCAGACACAGGGACGGTCGGCTGGGCGGCCGACCGGACCAGAGAGCTTTGCTCTCTGTATCTGGGCGGTCGGCCGTGCGGTCGATCGGGTTTGCCCAACGGTCATATTTCTGACCGTTGGCGGTCGGCCGGGCCGGCCGACCGCTAGCCTGTCAGGCTGCCAGATCAGCCTAACGGCTACTTTCTGTTTTGGCCTATATATACCCCATTTCTTGGGGGTTTTAACTAAGATTTTTAGAGCTAAAATTTCTTACTTTTCTGAAGTGTTTTTACAAGTTTTCAAAAGAGTTTTGTGCCAAAAAGGATTCATCTTATTTGTTTTAGGTTTTTGAAAAAATCAAAGGAAATAGAATTTTGGGAGATTTGTTTTTGTTCTTCATTTCCATTATCTTCAAGAGTTTTCCCAAGATTATTTCTTTGAGTTTTTGTTTCCAAAACACCTAATTTTTTCACACTTGAGCTTATCTTCTATCCTAATCTATTAGGATCTTTGTTTGTGGAAAAAGAGATTGTTTGTGGTTGAAAGAAACCACTAGTTGTAAACCCTCTTTTATTTGTGTATCCCTCTTTGGTAGAGATTGATCGGAGTGGTGTTTGGATCCCTCTTCGGTAGAAGTGATTGTGATTGTACTGGCTACGGGCCTTATCCCTCTTCGGTAGAGGTGGATTTGTGGTTGTATTGCCTCGGTGGCATTGTTGGTTGAGAGAGGAGTTCGGTACTCCTTTAGTGGATTGGAAATCCTTCACGGTGGTGAAGGCGGGGATGTAGAGCTAGGGGCTCGAACCTCGAAACATATCTTATTGTTAGCGTTTGATCCATTGTCTCTCTAATCCTCTCTCTATTTGTGTTGTGCATAGCATCATTCTTATTGTCATATCATTCATATCTATTTACTTGTGTTGTCCTTGCATTGATTCATATTGCTTATTCATTATATGCTTGGATTGCTTGTGTGTGCCTCACTTATACTTAACCACAAGAGCTTCATATAGCACCTCAACCCATATCTAGGGGAATCAAGAGGAGTTAGTCCAGAGCCCTTCACGGGGAATTCGGCTACACTTGTGTGTTGTATTAAGTGTGATTGTAATATTTGTTTAAGCTTCCGCATTTAGCGCATTTAGTTTCTAGATTAGCACTTACACCTATTCACCCCCCTCTAGGTGTTTTACAGCTACTTCACCATCTCTAGAAAGATCAGTATCATCTGAGACCATACCTATGGTGACACAGGGTGGTGGTCATGCAGCCGATCAGGATGTTGATGATGATGAGTATCAAGGACAGGCTATCGTGACGTCCAAGAATCCATTGCAGTTGGAAGAACTCAGAGAATTCACGTAATCTCAGTTGACTCACTGCTAACATGATGGTAACATATAGTCTCTCAACCGTTAAGGAGGCAATCACGACTACATATAGGAAAGCAAAAATTAGTTCAAAGTCTAAGATGTGGAAGTATGCCATGATGGAAGAAATGAGTTCTCTACACAACAATGACACTTAGAAACTGTCAGAGTTGCCCAACAGAAAGAAGGAGATCTATTGTAAGTGAGTATTTGCAAAGAAACAGGGATCTCTCGATGGTGATATTATATGCTACAAAGCCAAATTGGTAGCTAAAGGCACGCTTAGCGAGAAGGCATTGACTACAATGAGATATTTTCACCTGTTGTGAAGCACTCGTCTATTCGAATTTTGCTGGCACTGGTGACATAGTATGAATTGAAACTTAATCGACTCAACGTGAAGACCACCTTTCTCCATGGCAATCTTGAAGAGGAGATCTACATGTCTCAGCCGACGGGGTTCAAAACTGCAGGAAAGAAGAATATAGTATGCAAGCTGAAGAAATTGCTTTATGAATTAAAATAATCACCAAGACAGTGGTACCAACATTTTGATAGTTTTATAAGAGGCAAGAAATACACATGAAGTCATTACGACCTATGTGTGTATACCGAGTGGAGAGTACATTTATCTACTATTGTATGTGGATGATATGCCCAACGCTTCAAAGAGCAGATCTGCGATTGATAAACTAAAGAAAGGCTTGTCTTCTGAATTCGAGACGAAAGATTTAGGTGAAGTAAAGAAGGTGCCAGACATGGAGATTGAGCGAAACCGAAAGGGTGACAAGGATAGTTTGACACAAAAGGGGTATTTGAAGAAGGTACTTTAGAAGTTCAATATTAACGACGATACAAAGTCTGTAAGTACACCAATGACCCTTCACTTCAAGTTAAAAGCTACTATGTCTCTGCTTACTATTAAAGAGCGTGATTATATGACTCATGTATCCTATGCTAGCACGATTTTTAGTTTATATATACAATGGTGTGTACAAGACCTGATTTGTCGCAAGCCATCTTAATGATTAGGAGATACATGGATCCCAACAGGAGTCATTGGGAGGCAGTGATGTAAATTCTACCGTACATCAAAGGTACCATAGATGTTGATTTGATATTTAAGAAGAATTTTACAGGTAAGCAGGAGTGTATCGGATACGTTGATTCTGACTACGCTGGAGACCTCGACAAACATCGGTCTACAATGGGATATGTGTTTACATTGTTCCAAGTACCGGTCAGCTGGCGCTCTACTCTATAATCTGCTACCACATTGTCTACTATGAAGGCTAAGTATATGACCATGACAGAGCCTATGAAGGAGGCAATCTGACTTTAAGGGTTACTCGATGACTTGGGGACTAACCAGGATCTACTGAATATCAATTATGATAGCATGAATGCTATCTATTTGGAAAAAAAATCAGGTATATCATGCGATGACGAAGCATATTGACGTCAGACTCCACTTTATTTGGGATATTCTTGATGAGGGTGACATCGAGTTATAGAAGATTCATACGAAGGAGAATCTTGTTGATATGCTTACCAAGGTTATTCCGAGAGTAAAGTTTGTACATTACAAAGAGTTGCTTGAGCTCAGTGTAGCTCATTTGGATGAACTTCGGATGGCTTGATCCCCTGGGCAAATGGTACATAGGCAACCACACTGGTGCAGCCCGATGGAGTCGACATGGCATTATGTATTGTTCGGCTCAAATTTGAGAAATCTTCACCGAGGTAGAGAATTATGGGAAGAGAGAGAAAATCTTAATGGTGGAGTTTTTTAACTTCTTGGTGTTAGTACGGGAGTTTGCATGAAGTGTTAGAATGTAGCAGATATGTGGATACACCAACAAGGGCAGCAGATTGCGTTGTCTGTCAACACGCCTTCTCGGCTGTCGATAGAGCCCTGTCGACAGGGCCCCCATAGCTGTTGACAGGCCTTTCTCGAAAGTCAGGTATTATGCAGACTGACTCAGTTTAGGCATGTCGACAACGTTTGGTCTCTGGGCGACTTCTAAGTTGGACTCAGACTTTTTTTCTGATCCAAATTCAGAGTTTTTGGTTTCCTTATTTTCATGAGCTCCGTGGCTATATAAAGAGGGGTGATGTCCCCTATTGATTGTATCATGTACATGATAGATTTTAATAAGATCTCTCTCCCTTTCTGCCCCGAGAATGTAGGCAAATTGCCGAATCTCATTATATTTTATGGGGTCTTTAGCTATATAAAGAGGGGTAATGTCCCCTATTGATTTTAACTTTTACTTGATTGATTTTAATAAGATCTTTCTCCCCTTCTACCCCGATGATGTAGGTAAATTGTCGAACCTCGTTAAATTTTATGTTCTCGCTTTCTTCCCTTTTAATTTATTTGTCCGTGCAATTGGCGACTATTTTCTGATGTTGCTGTCCTTTGCGCAAAGAGAATCTAACACTGCTGAGCGGAATTTATTTAACAGTGACATGCTTTCTACAAGAAATAAAAGAAAGCAAGGTGATAATCTACTTAATCTCATTATATATTGATGATCTGAGACCTACTTTAAATAATCCCCATGTGATGAAATGAGTTCAAATAAAGCATGGGTCGTGAACTTGAGATGACAGAAAGGAGTCTCATGTCATGTTATATTGACATATTGCGATAGATGAATTTTATTTGTGAAAAGAAATATACTTCCTGAAATTGCAGAAAAGTTCAAAAAGGAGAATTTAAAACCACTGATGGCCTGGAGTTGAGCAAGAAAGGCAAGGTGCAGAGGTGCATTTTTCAAAGGTTAAGTTGTCAAAAAATAAATCTCAACTATTTGACGATCATAGGCCCGATATGTTTTATGGTGTTAGATTTGATTAGTAGGTACACGAAGTCTCCTATGTAAATTCATCTCCAAATCGTAAAAGAGGATAATACGTTGGATCATGGGAACACTTGAATACGACATTTGATGCATACAAGCTAAGGCTTTGTGCAAGATTTGGTACATTGCCTTAATCTGGTTGTCTACATTTGTCACCATATTGTTTCATAGAAGTTGCCACACTCCTACGACTCAGATTTACTCTTTAATAACCACTGACAAACTATGTAGACAAATTTTGCCTAACAAGACCAAAGCACAATGAGAGTTAAAAATTCAAGGGTCAGAGAGTATTATTGGCAAGCAAAAACAAATGAGAGGATAAAGGGCCGTGTGGTTTAGGTATTTGGCTCGTGAAGGGCAAAACATTATAAAGGTTACACCTCAATTGGTGCTATAAATACCAATGCCACCACAAGTAGAAATCCACAACAAACTCAATAGTCATTCGGTTCTTCAGAGGTACAAGTAAGAAGCAAGATTAAGATGGGTAAATCTTCTCAATTTGCAATTGCCATCGTCCTCATGCTTGCATTTTCAACCATAAACCTCGCAGTCTCGCATCGCCTTATGTTTGGAGCCTGCCATGCCAGCGGATATTTACGAGGTAAGACCGGCCACTGCAACACAGAGAACGATTCGGACTGCTGCGAAGCAGGCAAGATGTACCCACAGTACCGCTGCTCCCCGCCCATTACGGGCGACACACGTGCAACTATGACCATCAACAGCTTTGCCCAGGGTGGTGATGGAGGTGGCCCATCCGAGTGCGATAACCAGTACCACAGCGATAGCGAGTTGGTGGTTGCATTGTCTACTGGTTGGTACAATGGAGGAAGCCGATGCCTGAACTATATCAGGATCAATGCCAATGGCAAGTCTGTGCTCGCCAAAGTGGTCGACGAATGTGATTCTGTGAACGGGTGCGATGCTGATCATGACTTTCAGCCTCCTTGCCCCAACAATATCGTGGATGCTTCTCCGGCAGTGTGGAAGGCATTGGACATCCCCAAGTCACAGGTTGGGGACTACGACATCACTTGGGCTGATGCATGAGCAATTATGCTATAATGGCGAAACAGAAATATTTGAGCTTTGTAGTGTAATATGTTGCAGTTCGAACAGCAAAATTGGGCTTATGAAAAGAGTTTGAAATTTGATGTAAGCAGAAGCAAGAATATTTGAATGAAGTTAATTTATCTACATCAAAGGTATATAGTTCCCATCTAAATTCATCACTATCTGAAGAAAAATAGAAAAAATGCTCTCAACAATAACATCGTTCCAAAATAATGTTGTTTGGATAAACCAGTGTCCAAAATCCAAAGAGCATACTGAACAATAAAAGAACTCGCATTGGCAAAATTATAAGTCATCAACAAAGCCTGCCACAATCATTTCTAAATTGTGGCCATTTAGTTTACTAGTACTCCTGACAGTATCATATTTTAAAAACTGCAGAACTGCAAACACTAACATACACCAAATGAAAACATCGAACCAAATGAAATCGAGCAAAGCAACAGAAAAAATTGTTACTCGTCCATCTGTGCATTCTCCGCTTGCGATTGAGAAACTGTGACTCTGATCTTTGGGAGACTGAGCGACTGGTCTTCTTTGAGCGCAATTGGTGCCTTGACCAGGTGGATGCTCTGCTCCAATTCTTTCACGGCTTCTGTTTGCTCTTTCTGCTTCTTCCCCTTCATCCTGTGGTCATTCCCCAAAATAATAAATTGAAGTGAAAAAGGAGGGAGTTCAAGTTTACATGAAAGTAGGAAAGTTTGAGCACGTAGATCTGTTTGACAGAAAGAAACAGTGGCATTGAAGTGGGAGCAGTGGACGAAACAAACCTCATTTCGTGGTGCTTTGCCTCTCTACGTACTCTAACCTTGTCAATCTTTCTCGGCAAGATTTCTATCGTATCTCTCTGGCCTATTTCTCTTCCTCTCAAACTCAACGGTTGAGTCCTTAAGGAGAATAGCAATCAGGGAGTGACTTTTGAAAATTTTAAAAGAAACAAAAGCAGCAAATTCATGGGGAGGAATTAAGAATATGCTAGTGATATTTCTCCTACCTGGGTCATATCCTTCCCATGCAGTCGCCTGTTTGCCTTCGTCCACTTCACTTTGCGAGGATTTCTCTTCATTTTCAAGTTCTTGTGGCATTTTGACCTGCAGAACCTGAAAATCTGCAGAAGAATTGGTTATCAAAAAACAAGAATTTTCAATCAAGAGAGCATGCAACTGGATAACAAAATATAACGTGTGCACATCCATCACTGCATACACAACAAATAAAATGGTGAATATAATCACGTCATGACAAGGAAACAGAGAGCAGGCAACTTCCCTAGAGGTGATAACGTCTCAAGAAAACTAAAGGTATTCATGTTGGCATATCATATACACAAGCAACATTGAAGAACTGCAACACCAACAGCTAAAATTCAAAGTAAATTATGGATCTTTGTCCATGTTAGATCCTATCTAAGAAGCATGGACGGACACGGACACAGAACATGACAATTTCTTAAAAAGTAGGACATGTGAACACGACAACATGACAGTAGAATATGCTTGTAAATAATAATAGTGCATCAGTATACAAACATAATCATGTCTTTGCATTCAAAAAGCCATACATATAGTTCAATGTGTCTAACTTCTTATATTGAATATATTTAAACTTATCATCATTTTATAGAGGTTAATAGTTTAATGGTTTTAGGCTGTCTAAAAATCATTAAGAGATAAGTCCTCAAGATGTGGACCTCATTCCATCGCGAAGGTCGCATTTCAACGTCCTCAAGATGCAGATCTCACTCTAACGCGAAGGTTGCAAACGCGAACCTTGCGTCCATTGGCAAACGCGAACTTCAAAACGCGGGTTTGAGCAACTCTGCATGTCACCCCAAACGCGAGTCTGAGCAACTCCGCGTCTCACACGGGTCTGAATAACTCCGCGTCTCGCATCTCATGCGAGTCTGAGCAACTCCGTGTTCTGACTGAGACGCAGACTTTGAGTGTCACGTCTACAACAATAACACGAGGTCCGTGCCCACTGTGAGACCCGCGTTTCTGTTATAACTGACCCCCATTACTCGGTCAATTAACTCCCCATATAATGAGAGAGTTAATCCCCATTATGGAGGGATTCTAGGGGATAATTATACCCCTAAGACCCCTTATAAATAGCCTCAAGAGCTATAGGGGAGAAAAGAAGAGTGGAGAAGGGGCTTTTTCTGAGATTCAGAGCTGAGAATTCTCGAGGTAAAAGCTTCTTACTTGTCAACCCAGAGGTTCAGAGAGAGAAAAAGAGAAATCAGTGGACTCTAAACACTTAGTGTGTTAAAAACAAAACTATTTTCTTATTACTTTTTGAGAGCACTCTAGAGAGAAGCTTGTTATTCAGCCGGTCAACGAAGAATAAAAATCACTCTCCATCACCACATCAAGAACCCAACCCTAAACAAAAGGGAGATCTAGATATTCTCTTTTGTAATCGAAATTATTCCATTGTAATCATTTGTCCACTCAAGAAATTTTACTTTGCATTATTTTTCCTGCCAAACAAAAGATGGCGACTCCGCTTGGATTTCATTCTCTACTGATGAAAATGCCATAGCGCAAGCTGATGTCTAGCTCCTTGCGAAGACGGTGGAATCCCTCATCGTTAAATTTGACTAAGAGAAGTTTGAGGAAATCCTTTCCTCAGGCTCTGCTAGCCCCAAGACAATGCGGCAGTACCGCAAAGTCTCTTCTGAAACTCACTCTCGAATCTATTTGGAGATTTCAATAGTGGCCCGCACTTCTGTTCACAGTGCAAGCGATGCCACTTTTAACGAGATTCTGAAACCTCTCATGCAAGACACGCAGTCAGTGTCAACATCTCTCAGGAGACCCGCAGGGCTAATGCGTCGATACACGATCAAAGCGATGGTAAAGATTAATTCCGCCATCTCTCTTCTCTCCAAACTTGAAGGTTCCTAACTACTCTTCCGACTCAACCGGAATGTTGAACGTTGACGAAGGCGTCATGATCGTCGACAACAGGTCAAAAATTCTATAAATGTAATTTGTTCTGCTGATTCAGAATGTGAGGTTTATACCAGCGTTTTTTCAAGAAATGTGAGGGCCACGTTTATGCTCCAGAACGCGAGTCCCACATTCCTCAACCACGCGTCTCAGTGTCTAAACGCGAGACCCACATTCTGCCTGCTCCAAAATGCGACCTGCTCCAAAATGTGAGACCCGCGTTCTGCCTATACCAGAATCTGTCTTCCGCATTTCTAATTCTAAATGCGAGACCCGCGTTCTGAGGCAAATCCAACAAACGCTGGAGGTCCGCGTTTCAACACCACGTGAGGTCCGGGTTTCAATAAAGAAATGTGACACCCATGTTCAGAATGGCATGTCTTTAAGATATAAAGAGCCAAAAAGCCCCAACCTTACGAGTTTGAGGCTAGTTCCTCAGATGTCCCCGCTACGGACCCAAAATACTACCTGATAGGGAAGAGGAGTGTCCACCAAATCACTCTTCAGTGTCACTATAAGCGGTTCATCTTAGAAGTACTTTCTGATTGCCTTTGCGGCTTTCAGATAACCAAGCCCTCAGTTTTTAGCTGATTATCAACGGCCTCAAGTTCGTCCAAGAGATGATGATCCTGGAAGAAGAAGTCGTTCTCCAACATCAAATACCCAAAAGTGACTGCAAAAATGGTAGGGCCAAATCCCACACCAAGCAAGTCCAAAGGGAGACAACTGAGTCAGTTCAAAGGAGTTGGACGTTGACCGGTCCCCAGATTTGAAGGATATTCATGTCGAACTAAAGGGTCTACTGACACACTCGGACCCATACGAGAACAATTGCCCCAGTCGACTAAGCCTATTGGCTAGGAAATTAAGGTGAACGATGAGCACTCCGCAATCGTTGAATCCAAGTCTTCGAATTCTAGTTTGGAATAACCTCTGCTTACATGGCGGGCACTCCCGAGGAAGTGGCCAGGAAATTTGAAGAGTAGGTCCGAGTTTAAAGGAAATAACTCGATATGATTCTACTCAGTAAGAATTTATCGATACCCTTAAGCAGATGCTTTCACAACTGTTTAAGGAGGAAAAGAAATCAAAGGAAATCGAGCAAAGCAACAGATGTGTTTGCAGCAAAAAAATTGTTACTCGTCCATCTGTGCATTCTCCGCTTGCGATTGAGAAACTGTGACTCTGATCTTTGGGAGAGTGAGCGACTGGTTTTCTTTGAGCGCAATTGGTGCCTTGACCAGGTGTATGCTCTGCTCCAATTCTTTCGCGGCTTCTGTTTGCTCTTTCTGCTTCTTCCCCTTCATCCTGTGTGTTGTGCCCGGTGACACAACAACCTGATGAGGATCCCTTGAATCTCCAAGCACAAAAAATAATCCTAAACAGCATAAAACAACAACCAGAAGAAAGAACAAAACGCAAACAATAACTTTAACGAGGTTCGGCCTCAACGCCTACGTCCTCGGGGCAATCAGAGAGAGATTTAATTGCTTTGGAAGAAAATTACAATGCTAGCAGCTACTCTTCTCTCAAGAGAGCTCCAGAATTTTCAGCATCTACAAAACCCTAGGCAAAACCTGTATTTATACCAACAGGTTTCCAAAACAGAAACGCAGCCCGCACCCGCTTGTCGGTCGACCGACCCTTCCACCGGTCGACCGGGTGCCCAACAGAGAGTTGGGTACTTATAGTCAGGCTTTTCGGTCGACCGCCCTCTCTGACCCTGTGCACGCTGTGCACGTGCGGTCGACCGGGCCAGTCGACCGCTGAGCCTGTTCTGCTGCTGCTGCTTTCTTCTGCTGCTGTTTCCCTTCGTCTTCGTCTTCGACTTCCTCGGCAATCACTCGACGACCCCTCGACGATTCATGTCAACTTCCTTAGCAATATTCTCTCTTTCCAACAATTCTCCACCTCGGCAAAGATTTTCCAAATCTGAGCCGATCTCCAACGTACCCCAGTCTATCACCTGGCGAAATCGACACACGATCTCGGCGAAATCGACACACGATCTCGGCTTGCGCGCACCGGACGAAATCGACACACGATCTCGGCTTGGAATCTTTAGCTCAGCTATCCACTGGAAAACATCGTACATGCCTTCCCTGCACTTCACCTTAGGAGAATTTTCATACATGCCGATTACCAACATGGCTTCTACTCCGCAACTTCACGACCTCACGAAGACTTCCTCACGAGCCAACACTGACTCTCCAACTGAGCAGCTCTATCTAGTCTTCCTGTCTTCCACTGACGGTCCACCAAGTCCGTGTAGAGCCCACCAAACATTCACCGGCTTCAACTGGATGCACATCACTCCTTATGCAAGCTCAACATCTTCTCTTCGGAAGATCACCTGTTCATCGAGACCACAACACCTCACCACCACGTGAAGTCGAACTGGCATCAACACTTCACCTCTACGTGAAACATCTCCACCTCTACGTGGAGTTCCATCGGCCACAACTCTTCACCTCTTCGTAAAGATCCAAACAGCTTCTCGAGAACCCAAATAGCTCCATAAGAGTTGCATCACCAAATGGCTGCGCCTTTACTGCTGCCTACGTACCTTTGCCCAAAAGGATCAAGCCAACCATAGTTCATTTAGATGAGCTTCATCAAGCTCAAGCACTGGTACCTCTATTTACAGTAGTGAACCTGTCTGACCGAGTCATATGAACCTCTTCCCGACCATCATAGAGGACAACGGCCTTCAACTGCAGCTTGTCACGATCACAAGGTTGAGATTCATGCTTCCTTCCCCACAAGCGTGGTTTCACCTTGGTTCCGATAGCTGCAAACAACTCGACATCCTCTGCAATGTCTTCAACCTGTTCAGCATTAACCTTGGTATCACGATCTTCACCCGGTGTCACATCCGGTGAAGTCTCCTCTAATGCCGAACCAACTGGAGATGATGGAGTAGCATCGATCTCCACCCGCTGCGATCCTTCCTTGGTCTCCGTCCTCCCCACCTGCTGAGAGACGGTGGACTTCAACACTGAAGTCTCTCCAAAAGTGACATGCCTGCTCATCACGATCTTCTTATCTTCGGGGTCCCACAACCTGTAGCTGTTTCCCTTGACGCCCAAATAGACAAACCTCTTTGCTCGCGAATTCACCTTGTCATTCTTGGCACTGAAGTAGGCCAGACTTCCAAACTCCCGCAGCAAACAATGATCTTGAGTAGCTTCCCCAGACCAAATATCCAATGGAGCTTTACCTCCTATCGCATTCAATCTGTTTATGAGATGGCTAGCATACTCAGTCGCCTCAGCCCAAAACGACCTGTCTAATCCTGCATTAGACAACAACCTCCGAACCTTCTCCAGTAAGGGACGGACTACATCTTTAGCCAACCCATCTATACCTGTTGTGAAGTGAGTTACAATACCTGTGTTCTGGCCAAATCGTAAGAACTGGTACATGTCCTTTCCAACATTACCAATATGAAGCTCCTTTATCTATCTGCCTCTCCATTCTTCCTCTCCACTTCACCAACACATCTAGGGCTTCACCCCTTTGTCTCATGGGATATATCCAAACCTGCTTAGATGAACCATCAATAAATGAGACAAAGTACCTGTGACCTCCAAGCGATGCCTTCTTAGCAGGTCCCCATATGCACACGTGAACACAATCAAGAAGACCTTCATTGCGGTGAGTACTGGTACTGAATCTCACCTTCTTCTTGTCCAGAACGCTGTGTCCACCTTCCAACTCGCAGGTAGCATCACCTTCTAGGGATTCCATCTTTGCAGGAGCTCGCAAAGATTTTTCTTCCTCCTGTCCGACCTTTCCCTGCCAAACCTCCGGGCCACCAACATCTGAAGAACTCGAAGTCTCCACCTGATCTGTCATCGTACTACCCTTCAAGTAGTAGAGGTTTCCTCGGCGGACGCCCTTCATCACCACCATCGAGCCCTTGATCATCCTGAGATCGCCATCTCGAACAGATATCACCATGCCCGATGCTTTCAAAGTGCCAACTGAGATAAGATTCCTTTTGAGCTGAGGTACATACCTCACCTCCTTCAACTCTCGAACTATCCCATCATCCATCTTGATGCGGACTGTACCCATCCCTCCTATATTACACGGATGGTCATCCCCCATGACCGTGTAACATCCATCCAGCTTCTCAAAGCTAGAAAACCAGGCCCTGTTTGGGCACACATGATAGGTGGCTCTGCTATCCGAGATCCACTCAGCATTATCTGAGTCACTAATAGTAGGGGTAGTAACCGAGAGAGAAAATACTGAAGAGTCATCATCCGATCCATCCTGTTCGAGATTCTCCTCGGTCTTTGACTCCACCTTCTTATCTTTGGCCTTTGGGCATTCTGCTTTCCAGCGTCCTAGTTCCTTGCACAAGGCACACTGATTCCTCTTCAGATTTTTGAATCCCGGCTTGGATTTTGATCTTCCTCTAACCTCCTTGCCCTTCCGCGATGAACCCCTGCCTCTTACTTCCAGTGCCTCTGCCGATGAGCTTGACCTAGAAGGATGTCTCTCCTTCTTCCTAGTCTCATAGCTAGTCAGTGCAGACGACACTTCATCATAATCCAAGGTCTGCCTTCCATTGATGAAGGTCAGAGTGAATGTCTCATACTCCTCCGCCGGGAGTGAGTTCAGAAAGATGATCGCCTTATCTTCCTCTTCTATCATGACATCCACGTTTACCAAGTCTGTAAGAAGTTTCGTATATCGGTTGATGTGTTCATTTACTGTGCTCCCCTTCTTCATTTTAAAACTGTACAGCCTACTCTTAAGCTGCAACCTGGACTCAACACTCTTAGTCAGGTATTTCTTCGCAAGGCTTTCCCACAGTTTCTTCGCCGAAGTCTCATGTTGCGTAAGGTATTTTATGTCTTGCGACAAACATGAACGTATCAATCCACATGCCGATCTGTTCATCTTTGCCCACTCTTCATCAGTGGTCATGCTCTTCTTCTTTTTCAATAGGAGAGTGTCCTCGAGGTTCGATGCATTTAGCGCATCCATAACCTCACATCTCCACATCCCAAAGTTATTTGTACCGTTGAACTTGACAACTTCAATCCTTGGGTGAGAATTCATTGTCTTAGCCAAAATAATTTCTTTTGCCATTGAGATTTATTGATCCTCTATCTATGCGGAAGAACAATCAACTAGAAATAGATCTATACTCAGATAAAAATTGGATTTTTACCTTTCCCTTGAAACCCTAGATCAAGTTTCTCTCCGGATCTACTTCACCACAGATTCCACGAGCCCTTCTTGCATCCTCCTGAGATCGACACACGATCTCCACGAACACCAATACCTCTGATCTGAGTCGACACACGATCTACACCGGATCAGATCTCGAGCCCTTCGAATCTTCAGAAATCCCAAGCGAAACCTGGAAGCTCTGATACCACTTGTTGTGCCCGGTGACACAACAACCTGATGAGGATCCCTTGAATCTCCAAGCACAGAAAATAATCCCAAACAGCACAAAACAATAACCAGAAGAAAGCACAAAACACAAACAACAACTTTAACGAGGTTCGGCCTCAACGCCTACGTCCTCGGGGCAATCAGAGAGAGATTTAATTGCTTTGGAAGAAGATTACAATGCTAGCAGCTACTCTTCTCTCAAGAGAGCTCCAGAATTTTCAACATCTACAAAACCCTAGGCAAAACCTGTATTTATACCAACAGGTTTCCAAAACAGAAACGCAGCCCGCACCCGCTTGTCGGTCGACCAGGCGGTCGACCGACCCTTCCACCGGTCGACCGGCCGGTCGACCGGGTGCCCAACAGAGAGTTGGGTACTTACAGTCAGGCTTTTCGGTCGACCGGGCGGTCGACCGCTCTCTGACCCTGTGCACACTGTGCACGTGCGGTCGACCGGGCCGGTCGACCGCTGAGTCTGTTCTGCTGCTGCTTTCTTCTGCTGCTGTTTCCCTTCGTCTTCGTCGTCGACTTCCTCGGCGATCACTCGACGACCCCTCGACGATTCATGTCAACTTCGTTAGGAATATTCTCTCTTTCCAACACTGTGGTCATTCCCAAAATAATAAATTGAAGTGAAAAGGAGGGAGTTCAAGTTTACATGAAAGCAGGAAAGTTTGAGCACGTAGATCTGTTTGACAGAAAGAAACAATGGCATTGAAGTGGGAGCAGTGGACGAAACAAACCTCATTTCGAGGTGCTTTGCCTCTCTGCGTACTCTAACCTTGTCAATCTTCTTTATGGCCTTAAGCGTGTTCTCAACAAGATTTCTATCATATCTCTCTGGCCTATTTCTCTTCCTCTCAAACTCAAAGGTTGAGTCCTTAAGGAGAATATACAAACATAATCATGTCTTTGCATTCAAAAAATCATACATATAGTTTAACGTGTCTAACTTCTTATATTGAATATATTTAAACTTATCATAATTTTATAGAGGTTAATAGTTTGATGGTTGTAGGCTGTCTAAAAATCATTAAAAGACAAGTCCTCAAGATGCGGACCTCATTCCATCGCGAAGGTCGCATTTCAACGTCCTCAAGATGCGGATCTCACTCTAACGCGAAGATCGCAAACGCGAACCTTGCGTCCATTGGCAAATGCGAACTTCAAAACGTGGGTTTGAGCAACTCTGCATGTCACCTCAAATGCGGGTCTGAGAAACTCCGCGTCTCATGCGGGTCTGAGTAACTCCGCGTCTCGCATCTCATGCGAGTCTGAGCAACTCCGTGTTCTGACTGAGACGCAGACTTTGAGTGTCACGTCTACAACAACAACGCGAGATTCGTGTCCACCGTGAGACCCGCGTTTCTGTTATAATTGACCCCCATTACTAGGTCAATTAACTTCCCATATAATGAGAGAGTTAATCCCCATTATGGAGGGAATCTAGGGGACAATTATACCCCTAAGACCCCTTATAAAGAGCCTCAAGAGCTATAAAGGAGAAAAGAAGAGAGGAGAGGGGGCTTTTTCTGAGATTCTGAGCTGAGAATTCTCGAGGTAAAAGGTTCTTACTTGTCAACCACAGAGGTTCAGAGAGAGAAAAGGAGAAATCAGTAGACTCTAAATACTTAGTGTGTTAAAAAAAAAACTCTTTTCTGATTACTTTTTGAGAGCACTCCGGAGAGAAGCTTGTCATTCAGCTGGTCAATAAAGAATAAAAATCACTCTCCATCACCACATCAAGAACCGAACTCTAAACAAAAGGGAGAACTAGATATTCTCTTTTGTAATCGGAATTATTCCATTGTAATCTTTTGTCCACTCAAAGAAATTTTATTTTGCATTATTTTTCCTACCAAACAAAAGATGGCGACTCGGCTGGGATTTCATTCCCTACTGATGAGAACGTCGTGGCGTAAGCTGATGTCTAGCTCCTTGGGAAGACGGTGGAATCCCTCATCATTGAATTCGACTAAGAGAAGTTCGAGGAAATCTTTTCCTCAGTCTCTGCTATCTGTTGGCCCAAGGTTACAATCACCCATGATTAGTGTATTTTGATGATCACAAAACATATTAGTTATTTGTACTAATAATATTTGTTGTTTAAGTGTGTTTCAGGTTTCTATTCATTCTAGAAGTCTTCTCTCACAAATACAAGGATTTGGACTCAAGTCAACTCCAATTGGGCTCAAGGAACAAGTGTTGAAGATCATATGAAGAAGCCTATTGAAGATCTTGAAGTCCTTAGAATCATTGTAAGAATAGAATGTTAAAGTTTGAGTCTTGGTTATTTGGCTCTAGGATACACACACACACAAAATTTGGTTTTGATAAAATTTGGTCTTGTTTTCATTCTCAAAATTTGGTTTCATGCCTTAGTAGAGATTTACATGAAGCTAAGTTTTATAAAATAAATATCTTGTCTAGATCATGTATACATACTCCTACTAACATGTCACTCTAGTTTGTTTTAACCTAAAACAATTTTTCAAATTTTTCCAAGTTCAAAATCCTGCAGTTTTTCCCATTTCAGGCTGACCGGCCGACCGGCCCGGTCGACCGGCGCCATAGCCTGGACGTGCACGTCTGTGCACGTCCGTCAGTCGATCGCACCGGTCGACCGACCAAGAGCACACTGCTCTCTGGTTTTCTGAGTCGACCGGACCGGTCGACCGGAAGAAGGAAACTGTGTTTCCTCTTTTGGGACGGTCGACCGGACCAGTCGACCGAGAGCCAACGGCTCTTTGCAGCTGGGCTGGCGGTCGACCGGACCGGTCGACCGCCAGGCCTGCAACAATCCAACGGCTCTTTTCTCTTTGGGCTATTCTGAAAATCTGTTTCTTTTTCTTGCTTTAACAGACTTTTAGAGAGTTGTTGGGGAGCTTTTGCAGGTCAAATTAGGTGTAAAGAAATTGTTTTTAACCTATTTTCAACCCTATAAATAGAGGAGAAGTCTCTCTTGCATATTACCTAGAAAATCCTCAAGTTTGTGTTGTTTTCAAAAGAGAAAAGAAAAGAGTTTAATGCCTTCATTCCAATTCTTTTAAAGTTTGTTTTTCAGTTGTGTTTGATTGTCTATATCACTCTACAACTGAAGTTTTCTCACCACACTTCATAGAGCCAAAAATCCTATACTCATTCTATAGTGAAGTTGTAATAGAAGTGAGAGTGTTTGTAAAAGAGTTTGAGAAAAAGTGTAGTGATCTTGTTGTGATCACTTTGTTCTTGTAATCCTTTCCTTGTGGAGCAACCTCTTCGGTAGAGGTCCTTTGTACTCGGTGGAGCTCGGTGCTCGGTCTTCGGTAGACCAAATTGTAAAGGCGTCCTCGGTGGATAGTGGAAACCCTTCACGGAGGTGAAGGCGGGGAGTAGAGCAGTGGCTCGAACCTCGAAACAAATATTTATGTTTGCGATTGCCTTTGCGTCCAATTCTTACTTTAAATTCCTCTAACACTTTATTGCTCCTTATTCCTTGCTTGTGATCTTGTATCTTCCTTGTGCTTTTAATTCAAGCTTGTAATTCTTGTGATATATTGTGTGCATCTCATTTCTCATCATCATACTTTGCCTTGATCGATCATATCTCAATACAACAAGGTTGCATTGCGCACCTCTAACCCATATCAAGGGGAATTGGGAGGAAGGAGTTCAGAACCTCGCAAGGGGTATTCGGCTCTTAGTCTTGTTTTTGAGAGATCGTTGCATCATTCATCATACTTAGTTCAAAAAAAAAAATCATTACATTAGCAATTACACCTATTCACCCCCCCTCTAGGTGTTTTTCAATTGGTATCAGAGCTTGGACTCTAGGATTTGGCTTAACAACCTTAGAGAAGATCCTAATTTGCTAATCATTTCATTCATATTCATATAGTAAAAATGGCCGATGGAATTAAGACCCCTCCTAAGTTTGATGGACTTAACTTTCCCATATGGAAAGTTAAGATGACCGTGTTTTTGCAATCTCTAGGTAGCCGAGTTGCAAAAGCCGTGACTAAGTCCTTTAGTGTACCCCCCGGTGACGAATCCACTTGGTCCGAAATAGAGACTAAGGAATTTGATGCCAATGCCAAAGCTCACTATGCACTTCTACAAGCCCTTAATGATGATGACATTTCTAGGGTTATCCATTGCAAATCCGCATATGAGATTTGGTCACACTTGATAGTCACACATGAGGGGACCTCACAAGTAAAGAAGGCTAAGATTGACCTTCTTCGGTCCCAATATGAAACATTTAGCATGCAAGACAATGAAACCATAGATGATATGGTTACAAGATTTACCAAGATTACTAATGGACTCTCTTCTTTAGGTGAAGATATCAACAATGATCAAAGAGTAAGGAAGATCATCCGAGCTCTTCCTCCTTCATGGGAAGTTAAAGCAACAACCTTGAAGGACTCAACGACAATGAAGAGATGGAGCTTATAGGTCTCATTGGGAACCTCAAAACCAATGAGATGGAAAGGAAAGCAAGGGAGGATATGGCTCCTTCCAAAAAGAAGACTATCGCCTTCAAGAGTCAAGCTACACACTCCGATGAAGACGATGAAGAAGAAGATGATGAGGAGCTCTCACTCCTTGTTAAAAATGTCCGGAGGATGTACAACAAGGCGAAGTACCAAGGTAGAAGAAGATGGCAAGGAGGCAAAGAAGAAAGAAGGATCACTTGTTTCAATTGCCAAAAGCCCGGACACATTGTTGCGGAGTGTCCGGACAAAGCTAAGCCCTCCACATCAAAGAAGCCCTACAAGAAGAAGGCTATGAAGGCAACTTGGGATTCGGAGACCGAATCCGAGGAAGAAATAGACACCGCCAACATGTGCTTCATGGCTAATGAAGGCACAAGCAAGGTAACCTCTTCCCCTTCCTATGATAATGAGCTTTCTATGGATGAATTAGAAGAGGCTTTTGTTGAGTTGTCACAAAATTATGAATTCTTAAAGAAAAAGTATTTAAAAATGAAAAAGAAAAATGAATCTTTAAGTCATCAAGTTTTTACTCTTACGAAAGAAAAGGATGATTTGGTTTCCACCTTGGCCACTACTAAAAATGATTTTGAAAAATATAAGATTTCTTGCAAAGGTAAGGCCCCACTAATTGATTCTAATGAAGCTTCTATGCTTAAGGAAAGATTAGACTCATTAAGTGTTGTTTTGAAAAATTGTGAGTTTAACAGAAGAAAATTGAGGCTATGTTTCCTAAGAAACAAGCCCAAAGAAAAATGCTCATGCTCATGTTCATGTTCATGCTACACAACCTAAACAACATGGCAAAACCCCAAAACATGCTCACACTACACGTACACATCATGCATTCATGTATGGTAGAGTGTTCTCATGTTCACATTGTGGGCGGAAAGGACACTTAGCCAATTTTTGCTATGATAGACTAAATGCATCACATCATAATATTTGGGTTCGAGGCACTAACTTTAAAAGACCCAAGAAAGTTTGGGTACCAAAATCAACAATTATGTTAAATGATATAGGTACTTTCCAAAGCCCAACGACGTAGAGGATTGTGGTATCTTGATAGCAGTTGCTCAAGGCACATGACTTGGGACATCAACAACTTTGCAACCCTATCAAGATATCATGAAGGTGGCACCGTCACCTTCGGAGATGACGCCAAGGGTAAAATCATCGGTATTGGTAATGTAAAACTTGGCACCTCTCCTTTAATTGAAAATGTAGTTTTAGTTGATGGCCTCAAGCATAATCTCTTGAGTGTTAGTCAACTTTGTGATAAAGGTTTTGATGTTGTTTTTGATAATGTTGCTTGTAAAGTAATTGATAGAACTTCTAATGTTTGTGTATTTTCCGGTTTTCGTGAAAGTAATGTTTATATGATTGATGATTAGACGAAGGAGGTGTACTTATTATGTGTATAGAAATGTATTTGATGTACCCTTTCTTGTCTCCGCTATAGTATAGGACTATACCGATCAAATCTCAGGGAGAGCTTGCGATGGAAGCTTTACGTGTGGTAGTGAAGTGAACAAACGAGTATTCTTCTCTTGCTTATAAACTTAGTGAATCAAATGCAAAAGAAACTAAAAGGAAGGATGGATATGTTCATGGTGGAAGTGGAAAAGAAATCAAGAAGTGGATGTGGTGTTCACAAGAAAAGGAAAGAAAACTTAAAGAAGCTTGAATGAAAGAACACCATGACTAGCTTACCTTGCTAGCTTGCCAAGACTTACTAGACTTCTTGATAGCGAATGCGTGCCTAATGTTGTCACTCCATTAGCGTAGGGTTCATCTAGCGTGTTGACCTAATTGCTTTCTCACTTGGAAGACGGTGGTTTAACCATCGGAGAAGAGAAGATCATACACTTGCAAGATGAAGTAGAGCAATCACACTTGAGTTAGTTAAGATGGCAAATCTAGTGGTAAACTAGTACATGGAGAAAGAATTAGCTAGAACAAGCCATAAGAAAGGTAAAACAAAGCATGGAAGTAAATTGCAAGTAATTAAAGCAAGAAGTGAAATAAAGCAAGTAAGAATGCAAGAAAACTAGAACCAAGCTTCAAGTAGAGGAAGGAGGATGGATCAATCCTTGTTGCTTCAAGTGTCACCCTTGATTACACAAGCTCTCTCCCTCACAATCACTCTCTTTACATTGAATTCTAGGGAAGAAGAAGAGGGATCTAAAGAACAAAACCTAAAGAGAAAAATACATGAAAATTACAACAACTAAACTAATCTCCTCTCTTCTCCATTCAGTTTTTGCTCGCAGGTCAGAGGTCAGATATTTATAGCCCACAGGTGAAGCTTCGAGATCAGTTCAGTTGGCGCAAAATCCGAGACAAAATCTCCCTGTAACTGCCGCGCCCACTTGCGTTCCCGCGGCCTAACTGAAGCCGTTCAGCAACAACTTTCTGTTGCTGGCTGTTACGAGTTAGTTTGGCCACGTGGACCTTCTGGAATCTTCGTTTGTTGCGCGGATCTCTCTGGATCTGGATTTGAATTTGGCTTTATCCTTTAAGCTTGGATTAATCACTTAATTAGTGTTAATTAAGTGATTATTTGGAAATCTCTCCTTTAAGTATGTACCTGCAAATATGTAGAGAAGAGGAGTAAAAATCACATATTTATTTGTAATATGCATGGGAATTATGATATAAAATATGCAATATTGGATACCAATCACACCCCCACACTTATTCTTTTGCTCGTCCCGAGCAAAACAAAGAAAGAAAATCTAAACTACCAATTTTATTACACCACTTTCGCAGGTGACGCGATTGTACTGAGCATGTGCAACAAGCCGTTAAACCTCTAGGTTACCCTAGAGGAGGAGTGTTGTCTCCTGAGGGTTTTCAGCGGATTACACCCACAAAATCCATAAAGAAAGAAGACAAATGTTAGTATTTTGAAAACGCATTTTGAATAAGAGACTAGTTTACGAACTATTTTTGCAAAAATATAAGTGATCCTAGGTCATAAGTCCACCTATAATCATTCTTCCTTAAACTTAGTATCCATGCAAGATCTTGTTTTCAATTAAGGTAAGAGTTCAAAATTGGATTGAATATTTTATCTCTCATAAAACCTAGATAGTATGCACACCGTGTAAGTAAAAATTTCTGGGATTTCAACTCCAACCATAAAGCCATTTATTTATTTATATATACTTTTTTTTATGCTTTTTTCTTCCCTTAGTTTAGGCTTTCTAGTCTACCCTTGTAACGAGCCTTTAACCGATGACTCCCAAACCAGACGGTCTTAGGGCACCAGATGAGAAAACATCCCTCAGGTTTAAGGTCTCGAGTAGAAAAGGCCACGAAACTAAAGGGGATTATTTATTATCACCGTTAGGCGTGAATAATCATGCTTCTTGAGGCATAATTATCCAGCTTAATAAGTGAGATCACCGTTAGGCGTGAGTAACCATGCTTCTTGAGGCATAGTTATCCAGCTTAATAAGTGATCTTTTATTTATATATATATATATATTTTTTTTTTCTTTTTTTTTTTATTTATATGGCATTTTTGGTCTTTGTCTCCATCCCAAGAAATATGTAAGTGTAAAGTGCATATTATCTAAGGCAAAAAATGTAAGATAAAAATATCTCCTCAATTTTACTTACTTAGCCTATAATTTTCAAACAAGATCTATTATTTCAACTAGGTTTAAGATGTCATAATTAAGGCTTTCTTAATCTCTAAGATACATCTTAATTTTCTTAAAAATAGATCAAAACTTTGTCTCTTATTTCAAAAAGTTTTTTATTTTTTTATTTTTTTTTATTTTTTTTATTTTTGTAAAAGAAATGTAAAAGAAAGAAAATCTAAAAACTCTATGTTAGTAAACCCTCCCCCACACTTATTTCATGCATTGTCCTCAATGCATCGTGATATATGTATGCATGAAAAAATGAAGAGGGAAGGAAAAAATATACCTCAAGGTGGTGGTTCCGGTGGTGGTCTGATTGGTCCACGAAACATGGCCCAATCATCTTTTCTTTGGGTTTTCAGGAACCCACCAGAAATCTCAGAAATATGACCCACTAAAATGATGTATGCATGTGTTATTTTAATTATGTACATGACCCCATCTAATTTTAAGATTTTCCTAATAATTTCAGAGTCAAATTTATCAAGATCCTTGTCCAAAAATGGTGCATGAAATGATATAACAGTTGACTTGGACTCTGGAAGGAATACCGACTCAGGATTATGATTTAAATCAAGTGATGGTTCAGGAGTCGAAGTGAGGTCAGAAATTGTGTCCAAGTCAAGAAATGAAAACTCAAGTCCACATGTGTTGTCCAACAATGGAATGTGACCTACTATGGGTGATATCTCTTTACTTCCAATTTTAAGAAATTCAAGCTCATCACCGTACAATTCTTCAAAACTTAAGTCAACATCTTCCTTAATAATTGTACAATCAGTTTCAGAAGTAAAGAGATCGAGAAAATCAAGGTCACATTTCTCATTGAGTTCAATTCCACAAGATGGAGAACTTGCCAAAATGTCAATAGAATCTTCAAAGTGTAGAATTGGGCAAGTTCAATATGATCCTCAAAAATGGATGATTCAACTTCATTGTGAATTGCGAAAGGATCCAAGATTGACTCCGGGAAAAGATTGATGTGAGGTAGAGATACCGGAGTCATTATCGAATCAGAAAAGAGGATTGAATCACTAAGTTGGAGTTCAAGATCACATTCTTCATGTAACTCAATTAAATGTGGAGAACTTGCCAATTTATCAATGGGATTTTCAGAAGTAAGGAACTGGCCAAGTTCTATGTGATCATCATAAAAGATTGGTGATTCAATTTCACAATGGATAGGAAATGGATCCAATACTGACTTGGGAAATGGATTGAAATCAGGTAAGAATATGGAAGTCATGATTGAATCAGGAAGTAAGTTGGAATCATCAAGTGAAAGTTCAGGATCAAATTCATGTTCCAATTCAATTTCAGAAAAAGGAAAACTTGCCAAATTGTCAATTGGATCAGAAGTGTGGACAAGTTCAGGTGAGTGTGCTGAAATTGAATCTGGATTTCCAAGATGACAAGAGTCTTGAGTCATATCAATAGAGTGTGGTATAACTGGATTAGTCAAATGTTGATAGGATAGAGTTTCCTCTTTCCTAAGAAGGTTATCCAATTGTTCTTTCACACTATTGATAGACTTGACATGTGATTTTTGATATTGTAACATAGACTCTTGCAAGATGTCTATACTCTTTTCTAGAATTGATGTATCTTCAAATGATTGTTCTAGAATGGGAGTATAGGAATCTTGACTTTGGAAAGTTTGTGAATAGTGTGAGTCAAAAATGTGTGGTGATGGAAGAGTGGACTCACACAAGAAATCTTTACTCGTTTCCATGACAAATGGTTGTTCATTAGGAAGCGGTGGAACTGAGTAAGACTCTTGAGAATACTGTGGAATTGGAGAGGGAAATGGTTCTGGAAGTGTTTGCTCAGCTCTCTGTAAATTAGCTTCTAAACTCCTTAATAACTCAGATTTTTCTTCAAATGGTTCAGAAAAAGGAGTATATGAAGCGGAATCGGGAAATGAATCTTGTGAATATTGTGGACTTGGTGGAAATGGTGGACAAGGAGGTTGATAATTAAACTCAGAGGACTGGAATCCCCAATAACTCGATGAAGAGTTGAAATTATTTTGGACATTATAATTATTAGATGGGGTGTATGGGTCGTATTGATTCGGATAAGGCCAACCCGGCGTATTTGGTTGGTGCATATTGTAAAACACCGGTTGGAATTATCCGAATATGGAGTGTGTGTGACATATGGATGGAAAGAATTGTAATTGTAAGCCATATCACACAATCACAAACAAAAATCAAACAAACAAACAAACAAAAGAAAGAAAGAAAATTCTAACCTAAGTTAGGGTAGACTTAGACCTAGACGACTCCTAACAAATAGACCGTCCACGGGAGGTTTAGTGCAGACTCTAACCACAAGCTAATCAGCCAGGGAAGGGTAAGGTTGGTGGGAGGTTTTCCGTCCGGAGACGTTCCTTAATTAAGTAACCAGCAACCTTCGGGCTTTCGGCCCTCAACCCCTTTCCTAGACACCGATTTTGCAAGAGTTAAATTCTAACACTTTTCCCCCTTAGGATAATCTCCTAAGTGAGTCCGAGATGTCCCTAGGGCCAACGTCTACTTTTTATTAAATTAGGCTTGGGTTAGTGAGTGCTTGGGAAAATGGTTTTCGGGCTAAGGAAAGGGTAATGACCTCCCCCACCTTATCTTATTTACGGGTATGCCCTTAGATTTGAATTGTGCAAGTGTACAAGAAAGATAGCTAGGATACACTCAAAGCATGAAAATCAAGCAAGAGTTTGTCCTAGTCTAAATGCAATGCAAACACGTACCTTGCCTCCAGCACTCTTCAACAGTAAAAGTAAAGAATTGAAGAGACACGTGCCTAAAATGCAAATGTCTAAACAATTTTTAGCAATTTCAATAAACTTTTTACTGTTTTTTAATTAAACAGGAATACAGTGAAGTATACAGGAAATCAAGTATAACAGCAGATGTAATTTGCAGATCTGAAGCCCCTGCAGAAAATTTCTCAGAAGTGAACTCCTCTGTGCCGCGGCCGCGCGGCTTTTGCCGTGGGAACGCGGCACTTTGGAGGGATCCTGGTCTCTGCTTTCAAGAGCAGAGGCCCAGGTCCACTTATATGTGACTGCAATGAATATTTTCCTGTTTCTTTACCTGTAACCTGCAAACAGAGAAGAAGAATCGTTTAGTACTTCACTTTAAACCAAAAATAACGTTGCTCTCCCCGGCAACGGCGCCATTTTTTGATTAAACGAAGGAGGTGTACTTATTATGTGTATAGAAATGTATTTGATGTACCCTTTCTTGTCTCCGCTATAGTATAGGACTATACCGAGTCGAATCTCAGGGAGAGCTCGCGATGGAAGCTTTACGTGTGGTAGTGAAGTGAACAAACGAGTATTCTTCTCTTGCTTATAAACTTAGTGAATCAAATGCAAAAGAAACTAAAAGGAAGGATGGATATGTTCATGGTGGAAGTGGAAAAGAAATCAAGAAGTGGATGTGGTGTTCACAAGAAAAGGAAAGAAAACTTAAAGAAGCTTGAATGAAAGAACACCATGACTAGCTTACCTTGCTAGCTTGCCAAGACTTACTAGACTTCTTGATAGCGAATGCGTGCCTAATGTTGTCACTCCATTAGCGTAGGGTTCGTCTAGCGTGTTGACCTAATTGCTTTCTCACTTGGAAGACGGTGGTTTAACCATCGGAGAAGAGAAGATCATACACTTGCAAGATGAAGTAGAGCAATCACACTTGAGTTAGTTAAGATGGCAAATCTAGTGGTAAACTAGTACATGGAGAAAGAATTAGCTAGAACAAGCCATAAGAAAGGTAAAATAAAGCATGGAAGTAAATTGCAAGTAATTAAAGCAAGAAGTGAAATAAAGCAAGTAAGAATGCAAGAAAACTAGAACCAAGCTTCAAGTAGAGGAAGGAGGATGGATCAATCCTTGTTGCTTCAAGTGTCACCCTTGATTACACAAGCTCTCTCCCTCACAATCACTCTCTTTTACATTGAATTCTAGGGAAGAAGAAGAGGGATCTAAAGAATAAAACCTAAAGAGAAAAATACATGAAAATTACAACAACTAAACTAATCTCCTCTCTTCTCCATTCAGTTTTTGCTCGCAGGTCAGAGGTCAGATATTTATAGCCCACAGGTGAAGCTTCGAGATCAGTTCAGTTGGCGCAAAATCCGAGACAAAATCTCCCTGTAACTGCCGCGCCCACTTGCGTTCCCGCGGCCTAACTGAAGCCGTTCAGCAACAACTTTCTGTTGCTGGCTGTTACGAGTTAGTTTGGCCACGTGGACCTTCTGGAATCTTCGTTTGTTGCGCGGATCTCTCTGGATCTGGATTTGAATTTGGCTTTATCCTTTAAGCTTGGATTAATCACTTAATTAGTGTTAATTAAGTGATTATTTGGAAATCTCTCCTTTAAGTATGTACCTGCAAATATGTAGAGAAGAGGAGTAAAAATCACATATTTATTTGTAATATGCATGGGAATTATGATATAAAATATGCAATATTGGATACCAATCAATTGATATGTTAAATATGTCTTGTAATATTACTTGTTTGAAAGCCCTCGATGATGACTCTTGGTTGTGGCATAGGAGATTAGGCCATATTTCTTTTGATCACATTTCTAGGTTAAACACAAAGGAAATGGTGAAAGGTATTCCTTACTTGAATTTTGAAAAGGACCGAGTTTGTGACGCATGTCAATTTGGGAAACAAACTAAGTCTTCTTTTAAGTCAATTAAGGATATCATGACATCACGTCCTTTGGAGTTAATCCATATGGATCTTTTTGGCCCTACACAAACCAAAAGTCTAAGTGGGAATAGATTTGCTTATGTTTTGGTTGATGATTTTTCAAGGTTTACTTGGGTTTTCTTTCTTGAACACAAAAACCAAGCATTTTCGTATTTCCAAACTTTTAAGAAAAGAGTTGAAAAAGAAAAAGATGTTTCGATTTTGAGAATAAGAAGTGATAGAGGAGGTGAATTCATTAACCAACCCTTTACCACTTTTTGTGATGAACATGGAATAAAGCATGAACTATCTTGTCCTAGAACTCCACAACAAAATGGAGTAGTTGAACGGAAAAATAGAACATTACAAGAAATGGCTAGGACAATGCTAAGTGAATATGGTCTACCACATTATTTGTGGGCCGAGGCCGTTAATACATCATGCTATATATCAAATCGTGTTTTCTTATGTAAAAATACTACTAAAACTTCTTTTGAAATGTACTTTTCTAGAAAACCAAATGTTTCTTATTTCAAAGTTTTTGGATGCAAATGTTTTGTTTTAAATACAAAAGATAATTTAGGAAAGTTTGATGCTAGATCTTATGAGGCTATTTTTGTAGGTTACTCAAACACTAGTAAGGCTTATAGAGTTTTCATTAGATCATCATTGACTATTGAAGAGTCTATTCATGTTAAGTTTGAGGAATCTAACAAGTTTGTTAAGAATGTTGTAGAAATAGATACATTGGATGAAGGTTTGGAGAAAGTGACCTTGGAGGATGCTTCTACTATGGGAGACAAACCAAAGGATGATGAAGGAAGCGAAGCTAAGGTGGAAGAGGCACAAGGAAATGAAAATCAAACACATGAGGTGGAGCCTACTCAACCACTACCAAAGGATTGGAGATACAATCCACATCATCCCAAGGACCTCGTCATAGGTGAAGTATCAAAAGGGGTAACTACTCGCTCTAGACTTCATGACTATTGTGGTAACTGTGCATTCATTTCTCATATTGAACCCAAAAATGTCCTCGAAGCCGAGGCCGATTCATATTGGTTGCTAGCCATGCAAGAGGAGCTCAATCAATTTGAGCGCAACCAAGTTTGGCACCTTGTTCCTAGGCCCCACGATAGACCAACAATTGGTACTAAGTGGATCTTTAAGAACAAGTTGGATGAATCGGGTAATGTAGTTAGAAACAAGGCTAGGTTAGTTGCCCAAGGTTACACTCAAATCGAAGGGATCGATTTTGAAGAAACCTTTGCACCCGTAGCACGGCTTGAAGCCATACGGATGACACTAGCATTTGCCTCATATAAAGATTTCAAATTATTTCAAATGGATGTTAAAAGTACTTTTCTAAATGGATTTATTGAAGAGGAGGTGTATGTTGAACAACCCCCGGGTTTGTTGATCCTACACATCCGGATTTTGTTTTTAAATTAGATAAAGCTCTTTATGGTTTAAAACAAGCCCCTAGGGCTTGGTATGAAAGACTTTCTTCATTTTTGATTTCAAATGGTTTTAAGAAAGGTAAAATTGACACAACTTTGTTTACAAAACATGTAGAAAAGGATATTCTTATTGTACAAATTTATGTGGATGATATTATTTTTGGTTCTACTAATGAATCTCTTTGCAAAGCTTTTGAGTCATGCATGAAGGATGAATTTGAAATGTCTATGATGGGGGAGCTCAACTATTTCCTTGGACTCCAAATCAAGCAAAGGAAGGATGGGATCTTCATCAATCAAGCCAAGTACACAAAGGAACTAATCAAGAGATTCGGGCTTGAAAGATCTAAAGTAAGCAAAACTCCCATGGCAACAACTACCAAGCTTGACAAGGATGAACAAGGTAAAAGTGTAGACATTAAATTATATCGTAGCATGATTGGTAGCTTGCTTTATTTGACGGCTAGTAGGCCGGATATTATGTTTTCCGTTTGTCTTTGTGCACGTTTTCAATCTTGTCCTAAAGAATCTCACATAATTGCAGTTAAACGCATAATTAGATACCTTAAGGGCACTATTGAAATGGGTTTGTGGTATCCTAAAACCGGATTATTTGAAATGAAGAGTTTTTCGGATGCCGACTATGCGGGTTGTAGGGTAGATAGGAAGAGCACAAGTGGAACATGTCAATTCTTAGGTAATTGTCTTGTATCTTGGTCTTCCAAAAAGCAAAATTCGGTAGCCCTTTCAACCGCCGAGGCGGAGTATGTTGCAGCCGGAGCTTGTTGTGCACAAGTTCTTTGGATGAAACATACTCTCCTTGACTATGATTTACACTTTGATCATGTTAAAATATTTTGTGATAATACTAGTACTATTCACATGACAAAGAATGCAAATCAACATAGTAAAACAAACACATTGACATTAGGTATCACTTTCTTAGAGATCATTATGAGAAAGGTGATATTGAAATTGTTTATGTTTCTACCGATTTTCAACTTGCCGATATTTTTACTAAACCTCTAGATTATGCTAGATTTTCATTTATTTGTGGTGAGTTGAATGTTTGCATGATAGATTCTTAAAAATATTTCTATTTTGGTGTTTTGTTTTGATTTTAACCCTTTTTGATGTATGACAAAAAGGGGGAGAAAAATATATAAGCTTAATTTTAAAAGTTTGATTTAAAAGTTTAAGTTTGATACTATTTGAGTTTCATTTCATGGAGAAAAATATATAAGTTTAAGTGTTTATTGAAAAAGAAATAAGTTTGCTTTATAGTTTGAGTTTAGTTTATTTACTATAAGTTTAAAGAGAAAAAATATAAGTTTAATTGGTATTAAGTTTGATTTCAAATGGTATTTAAGCTTTTGACAAAATATTGGGTTTTCAATGCTTCATGTATCTCACTAATAGTTTTTTTTTTTTTTTTTTTACATAGCATTGTTTGAGGGGGAGCTTTCCAAGCTCTTCTTCCTTTATTTGTTTAAATAACTTATATGTTTTGTCATCATCAAAAAGGGGGAGATTGTTGGCCCAAGGTTACAATCACCCATGATTAGTGTATTTTGATGATCACAAAACATATTAGTTATTTGTACTAATAATATTTGTTGTTTAAGTGTGTTTCAGGTTTCTATTCATTCTAGAAGTCTTCTCTCACAAATACAAGGATTTGGACTCAAGTCAACTCCAATTGGGCTCAAGGAACAAGTGTTGAAGATCATATGAAGAAGCCTATTGAAGACCTTGAAGTCCTTAGAATCATTGTAAGAATAGAATGTTAAAGTTTGAGTCTTGGTTATTTGGCTCTAGGATACACACACACAAAATTTGGTTTTGATAAAATTTGGTCTTGTTTTCATTCTCAAAATTTGGTTTCATGCCTTAGTAGAGATTTACATGAACCTAAGTTTTATAAAATAAATATCTTGTCTAGATCATGTATACATACTCCTACTAACATGTCACTCTAGTTTGTTTAAACCTAAAACAATTTTTCAAATTTTTCCAAGTTCAAAATCCTGCAGTTTTTCCCATTTCAGGCTGACCGGCCGACCGGCCCGGTCGACCGGCGCCATAGCCTGGACGTGCACGTCTGTGCACGTCCGTCGGTCGACCACACCGGTCGACCGACCAAGAGCACACTGCTCTCTGGTTTTCTGAGTCGACCGGACCGATCGACCGGAAGAAGGAAACTGTGTTTCCTCTTTTGGGACGGTCGACCGACCAGTCGACCGAGAGCCAACGGCTCTTTGCAGCTGGGCTGGAGGTCGACCGGACCGGTCGACCGCCAGGCCTGCAACAATCCAACGGCTCTTTCCTCTTTGGGCTATTCTGAAAATCTGTTTCTTTTTCTTGCTTTAACAGACTTTTAGAGAGTTGTTGGGGAGCTTTTGCAGGTCAAATTAGGTGTAAAGAAATTGTTTTTAACCTATTTTCAATCCTATAAATAGAGGAGAAGTCTCTCTTGCATATTACCTAGAAAAATCCTCAAGTTTGTGTTGTTTTCAAAAGAGAAAAGAAAAGAGTTTAAAGCCTTCATTCTAATTCTTTTAAAGTTTGTTTTTCAGTTGTGTTTGATTGTCTATATCACTCTACAACTGAAGTTTTCTCACCACACTTCATAGAGCCAAAAATCCTATACTCATTCTATAGTGAAGTTGTAATAGAAGTGAGAGTGTTTGTAAAAGAGTTTGAGAAAAAGTGTAGTGATCTTGTTGTGATCACTTTGTTCTTGTAATCCTTTCCTTGTGGAGCAACCTCTTCGGTAGAGGTCCTTTGTACTCGGTGGAGCTCGGTGCTCGGTCTTCGATAGACCAAATTGTAAAGGTGTCCTCGGTGGATAGTGGAAACCCTTCACGGAGGTGAAGGCGGGGAGTAGAGCGGTGGCTCGAACCTCGAAACAAATATTTGTGTTTGCGATTGCCTTTGCGTCCAATTCTTGCTTTAAATTCCTCTAACACTTTATTGCTCCTTATTACTTGCTTGTGATCTTGTATTTTCCTTGTGCTTTTAATTCAAGCTTGTAATTCTTGTGATATATTGTGTGCATCTCATTTCTCATCATCATACTTTGCCTTGATCGATCATATCTCAATACAACAAGGTTGCATTGCGCACCTCTAACCCATATCAAGGGGAATTGGGAGGAAGGAGTTCAGAACCTCGCAAGGGGTATTCAGCTCTTAGTCTTGTTTTTGAGAGATCGTTGCATCATTCATCATACTTAGTTCAAAAAAAAAATCATTAGATTAGCAATTACACCTATTCACCCCCCCTCTAGGTGTTTTTCACTATCCCCAAGACAATGCGGTAGTACCGCAAAGTCTCTTCTGAGACTCACTCTCGAATCTATTTGGAGATTTCTCCAAAAGTGGCCCGCACTTCTGCTCACAGCGCAAGTGATGACACTTTTAACGAGATTCTGAAAACCTCTCGTGCAGCCCACGCAGTCAGTGTCAACATCTCTCAGGAGACCCGCAGGGCTGATGCATCGATACACGATCAAAGCGATGGTAAAGATTAATTCCACCATCTCTCTCCTCTCCAAACTTTGCAATTTCTGGTTGTCGAAGGTTCCCAACAACTCTTCCGACTCAACCGGATTGTTGAACATCGACGAAGGCATCATGCTCGTCGACAATAGATCAAAAATTCTGCAGATGTAATCTGTTCTGCAGATTCAGAATGCGAGGTTGATACCGACGTTTTTTCAAGCAATGCGAGGGCCACGTTTATGCTCCAAAACGCGAGTCCCACATTCCTCAACCACGCGTCTCAGTATCTAAACACGAGACCCACATTCTGCCTGCTCCAAAATGCGGGACCCGCATTCTACCTGCTACAAAATATGAGACCCGCATTCTGCCTATACTAGAATGTGACTCCACATTTCTAATTCTAAACACGAGACCCGCGTTTTGAGGCAAATCCACCAACGCTGGAGGTCCGCATTTCAACACCACGTGAGGTCCGTGTTTCAATAAAGAAATGTGAGACCCATGTTCAGAATGGCATGTCTTTAAAATATAAAGAGCCAAAAAGCCCTTACCCTTACGAGTTTGAGGCTAGTTCCTCAGATGTCGCCGCTACGGACCCGAAAGACTACCTAATAAGGAAGAGGAGTGTCCACCAAATCACTCTTCAGTGTCACTGCAAACGGCTCATCTCAGCAGTACTTTCTGATTGCCATTGTGACTTTCAGATAACCAAGCCCTTAATTTTTAGCCGATTATCAGCGGCCTCAAGCTCGTCCAAGAGATGATGATCCTGGAAGAAGGAGTCGATCTCCAATGTCGAATACCCGAAAGTGACTGCAAAAATGGTAGGGCCAAGTCCCACACCAAGCAAGTCCAAAGGGAGGCAACTGAGTCAGTTCAAAGGAGTCGGACATTGACCGATCCCCAGATTTGAAGGATATTCATGTCGAACTGAATGGGTCTACTGACACACTCGGACCCATACGAGAACAATTTCCCCAGTCGACTACAGCCCGTTGGCCAGGGAAATTGAGGTGAACGATGAGCACTCCGCTGAATTCTAGTTTGGAGACAACAATCTCTGCTTACATGGCAGGCACTCCTGAAAAAGTGGCCAGGAAATTTGAAGAGTAGGTCCGAGTCCAAAGGAAATAACTCGATATGATTCTAGCTCAGTAAGAATTTATCGATACCCTTAAGCAGATGCTTTCACAACTGTTTAAGGAGGAAAAGAAATCAAAGGACAAAACTCTTTCGAAGAAGTCTAAGAGTAAAAGAAGGAAGGGGAGAGCTCATCCTCTACAAACCACTGAGAGTGAAGAGCATTCTAACTCTGAGCCTTTCAAATCTTCATCAGAAGAGGATGATAACTTAAAAAATGAAAACATTAATTTCAAGAGGATGAGTAAATTGGATCAACGTCTTGAATCCCTAACAAACTGAGGTGGTCTTCAAGATGTAGGGGTAATCCAGCCCTACCCAGCAGAATGGGACACGGCTCCCTACCCTCTTAAGTTCAAGGCACCGACTCTCTATACTTTTGACGATAAAGGGTCACCGAACTAGCACATCTACTACTTTAAATCCTAAACTGGGAATGTAGTATCAAACGATGCCATCATGCTCGATTGTTCATTAGCACTCTTAAGGGGGTTGCCTTTGAATGGTTCATGAAATTTTCTGCCGACTCGGTCAAGATACGGGCCGACATTGAGAAGTTATTTTTGGCTCGAGATGATACAGAAATTTTAGTGCCAACTCTTCTTACAGCCAAGCAAAAAAAAAAGAAAAGTCTATCAAAACTTTTCAAAAGAGATTTCAGAGCATAGCATTCTGCTGTCCCAGTGGCATAACCCAATCTACACTAGTTGAGACATGTCGCCAAAATCTGCAGACTGCCCTCCTCGCTCAAATGGGAGTGACAAAATGCTGTACTTGAAAGCAGTTGGTGCTACAAGGCAAACATGCAGAAGAAATTATTGACCGGGTCAAGACTGAAAAAAGGACAGCAAACCAAAACCCGACAAACCAATATGGCACACCCTAGAGTCGTCTTCTCAACCAAGGAGAAGAAATACTCTGACAACGGAGTTCAAGTCACCTTTGAAGCCCCAGTCGGATATAGAGGGTGGGACTCTCAGCCAAGCACATGCCAATAAATTATACTCCTTCAAGGATGAGCATGTAGTCTCTCTGTTCAAGTTACTCCAAAAGAGTAACAAACTCAAATTCTCGAAGGTCAGACATCCTGAAGAGACAAGAAAGAAAAGACAAGAAAGACTGATGATCCTAGCTACTGTTTATGTTACAGGATGCTGGGACACCCTACTAAGAATTGCTACATCTCCAAGGATGTTCTTTAGGCTCTGATTGACGTAGAGGTAATTAAGCTCCGTCCAAGGCAGAAGAATGTTACTGTCAATATGACAGTTATATCACCTATTCAATTTGGCCAGGATCTCCCGCTGGTGCCAACCGGAGTGGTTCCCATCCCGAAAGGTGAACTAAGAGTGACCAATACTAATCCTCGTAACCAGAAGGAGAAAGGTCTTGTTCCTATTGCTACTCCTCGGGAGAGACAATGTGGGTCCATCCTGACATTGTCAAAAGCCAACTGTGGACGACTGTCACAAACAAGAAGTCCAAAGGCAAGGCCAAAGCATTCTCCAGCAATATAGTGGGTATCTCTACCAGAGAAACTGAGGAGGATGTTACTTCCCTCACCAGTTCAGAAGAAGAGGAGTTCGCCTTTGCTGCTGACACAGGTGCACCTCCCACATCGAAGGCTCGATTTGGTAAGTAGTACCTGAAATAGTATGGTGAGCTGATTGTAAACTCCCCCCAACCAGCTGAGGAGACAATCGAGCAGTCTACAAAATCATTCGTGGAAAAACAGAAAGAGCTTCACTATGTAAAAACTATCCAGAAAGGCGGTGTGGGACCATTAACTTCCTTCCGTTTTGATATCTTGGCTCAGCTAGCCAACATTCCTGCTCGAATCACCCTTTATGAACTCCGGAGACTTTCTTCTACCAAAGGATCAGGCCTTAATTTCGACAAAGGAAAGCGAGCATTACTTCGTTCATTTGTACCAAAAGGTAAAGACCCCGACCACTATCACCAGACCTGAAGAGGACTCGATTATGTATCTATACCAGTCTCGTCAGATTCCAGATTTGAAGAAGTCTATCATGATAGCTCATCAGTAACATCGCCGTGGGACTCAGACGTCAGCGTCGGTGTTATCTTCGAAAATCTCTCAGTAAACATTGTATCAGCCAGCCATTTAGAAGCTGACGGAGAAGATAGTTTTAAATCTAAAGAATTAATCCAGTCGAACTCTGATCCATGGATTAAATACTTAAATACACTTTAGAATGTACGCTTTGAATAACGCGAACCACCCACTGAGGATAAAGTGACTTAAATAAATCTTGGAGATGAGACTAACCTCAAGCCCATTTTCATAAGTGATAGCTTATCACTTTCAGAGAAAGAAGACTTAATACATCTCATACGAGAGTATATAGATGTCTTCACTTGGAATTATGAGGACATGCGTGGGCTCGATCCTAGATTGCTATGCATCGCCTCAATATCAATCCGGACGCCAAGCCGGTTAAACAACAATAATGGTTCTGTTCTGAAATCATAAAAGCAATCGAATCAGACGTCAAGAAGCTCATACACTCTGGTTTCATTAGGGAAGTGCAACATCCTGATTGGATGGCCAATATAGTTGCTGTTCCAAAAAGAATGAAAAGATCCGGATTTACATCGACTACCATGATCTAAATGATGCTTGTCCTAAAGACAAATTTCCTCTCCCGATCACGGATAATAAGATTGACAATATGTGTGATTTTAAGAGGATGTCTTTCATGGATGGCTTCTCAGGGTATAATCAAATAAAAATGTACCCTGAAGATAAAAGCACACATCTTTCAGGACGCCTTTGGGAGTATATTGTTACATCGTAATGCCCTTTGCTTGAAGAACGCTAGTGCAACTTGTCAACGCACCATGAATGCGATCTTCCATGAGTATATATTCAAGACTGTAGAATGCTATATCGATGATATCACTGTGAAAAGCTGCAACAAAGGCAATCACCTTGCATATCTGAAAAGAATGTTCAACATCATGCAGGCTCACAAGTTGAAGATGAACCCAACCAAGTTCTTCCTGGGGGTAGCCAGTGGCAAATTCCTTGGATTTGTTGTTACATCCAAAGGAATTCACCTAGATCCAGAGAAAGTCCGCGCCATTCAAAAGATGGAACCTCCGAGAAATCTTAAGGAACTCAGAGGCTTACAGGGACGATTGACTTATATCCGAAGATTTATATTGAATCTTTCAAGATGCTGCCAACCCTTCACCAAACTAATGAAGAAGAGAGTCTCATTCGTTTGGGACAACACTTGCCAAAAAGCATTCGAAGAGATCAAGGAGTATCTCATACACTCTCTCATTTTGGTAGCTCCAGTATCACAATAACCTTTCTTATTATATGTTCGAGTCATGGATCAATCCCTGGGAGTTTTTCTAGCTCAGATCAATGATCAAAATCATGAACAATAAATCTACTATTTGAGTAGAACAATGATTGGGGCGGAGCACCGGTACAACCCGATCGAGAAGGAATGCTTAGCCTTAGTCTTAGCCATTCAGAAGAAGCGACACTACCTTGTGGGATAACGCATTCATGTCATTTCCAGAGTTATTCCCCTGTGAGTACTCATGACAAGACGATTTTCGCTGAATTGCAGATTAACGAAATGGGCCATATTGTTCTCACAATACGAGATGCAATTCATGCCACAAAAGGCGATCAAAGGTCAAGCTGTGGAAGATTTCTTGGCCGATCACCCAATTCCAGGAAGTTCAAAACTTTATGATGATCTTCCAGATAAGATTGCGGAAGTTAACGTGATCCACGTCTCCTCAGAAGAACAAGAGTAGCAACTATTCTTCGACGGAGCATCAAGAATAGGTCCTGAGTGAAATATCGTTGAAGGTGTGAGGGTGGTACTTATTTTCCCACATAATTAAGTGATCCCACGCGTGTTTTCATTACCTGAGCCGTGTTCCAATATTGTTTCAAAATACAATGCTCTTTTGATCGGAATGCAACTTGCTGAAGAGACCTCGAAGCGTACTATGATTCAAAGCTCATCGTCAACCAGGTTCGCGGGGAGTACAAAGTCTGATATGAAGACTTGGTACCCTATCACAACGCAACCATTGATATGGCAGAGAAGTTGAAAAACTTCTACATTGACCATGTACCAAGTCAGCAAAATTCGCATGCATATGCATTGGCATCTCTCACTGACTCATTGGCCCTTCCAGCTGGCGCCACAGAGAAGGTGCTTATCTACAGTCGTGACTTGTACTATTGCAAATTCGCTCTTAAAGACAGTAAAGCTCTAAGAGGAGATCTTCAAGTTAAAGAGGTTCCTGAGACTTCAATAAGACTCGAGCCTAGAAATTAGCGATTCTCTTATATTGACTTCGTCTTGTATGGTATATTGCCTGACGACCCTAAGGAGGCTACTGCCATTAGAAAGAAAGCTCCTCGATTCGATTACAATGCGATCACGCGAACATTGTATCGTCGCTTGTATGACGAAATCTTATTCTGATGCCTTCATATAAAGAGGCACATGAAACACTCAGGGAAGCTCACAGAGGTATGTGCAGAGCTCACCAACCCGGACTTAAACTCAGGATCGGTTCAGAAGACTTGGCTATTATTGGCCGAAGATGACCTCTGACGCCATCGTCTATGCTAAACGATGCCATGCCTATTAGATTTACAGTGAATTTGTCCATCAAGTACTGGGACATCTTCATCCAACGTCCTCTTCATGGCCATTTGAGATATGGGGAATAGATATTATCAGACTCATCGGACATCCAAAGGACATCGCTTCATCTTGGCCATAACTGATTACTTCTCTAAATGGGTGAAAGTTGTTCCATTAAAAGAAGTAAAGATATCAAATGTAATAAGTTCATCAAGCATCGCATACTCTATCGTTTTGGTGTACCCCGACGAATTGTCCATAATAATGGATCCCAATTCGTCAGCCAAGCATTCCAGTGGTCTAATAGTAAATTTAGAATACAAAATATGTCATCAACGACATATTATCCAGCTATCAATGGTCTCATAGAAGCTTTTGACAAGACCATTGAAAAGCTTCTCAAAAAATTTGTCTCAAAAAGTCAACATGACTGGGATGACAAATTAGGCGAATGCCTATGGGCTTACCGCACAACAATGAGAACCCCGACAAAGGCTGCGCCATTTTTCTTGGTGTATGGATTTGAAGTTGTACTTCCACTGAAGATTCAAATCCCATCTGTGCGAGTTGTCTTGACAACCAGGATGACGGATGAGAGAAGCATCAATTGCGCATCCAAGAGTTGAAGCTTTAGATGATAAATATCTGCAAGCCCAATAACAAATCGAGCTCTATTAAGTTTGAATTTTTAGAGCCTTCAATAAGAAAGTTAGAGAACGAATTTTTAAGAAAAGTGACCTTGTTTTAGCTGTCAGAAGACCTATAGTTATGACACATAAGACGAAAGAAAATTTTCAACCCAAATGGGAAGGTTCATTTATAGTAGAGTCACTTTACTCAAATGAAGTATACCGCCTTATAACTTCAGACGGTGATACGCTCATGATGCCAATCAATGGAAGATTCTTAAAAAAGTGCTATCCTTAAAGGGACTCTTCTCATGATCAGGTTAATACTACACCTCTGATCAAAGCTTTACCCTGATCAATCGGATGGATTAGGGTTTGAGATCCAAAAATTTTGGGAGAGCGCCAAAGAAGAGCATCCTCGCTCAACGGATCACATCATATTCGATCGATGTCGAGTCAACCGAATATTGCTGATATTGTGATGCATGATGTTAATATTGAAGAAAAAACAAAGTTAGAAACTTCAGTTTTAGCTTTGCCACTCTTCTCAAGATCAGGTTAACACTACACCTCTGATTGAAACTCCAACCTGATCAATCAGATGGATTAAGGTTTGGGATCCAAAATATTTGGAAGAGCACCAAAGAAAAGCTTCCTCACTTAGTGGATCACATCGGTCGATCAATGTCAAGCCGACTGAACATTTGAGACATTATGATGCATGATGTAAACATTGAAGAAAAGACAAAGGTAAAATATCAAGTTTTTAGCCTTGTCACTCTTCTCTAATATATAGACATGCACCCATATTCAACTTAGAAGAATAGGTCATATTTTGAAATCGAGCATGCCTAGGCAACAATTTTAGGCTCTTTCTAATCATTCCTCTCGATCCAGAAGGATGGCTTATCTAGCCTGACTTTTTCATATGTAATGTTGGCATGCCTCCCTCCTCCTGCTCGATTGATCAAAGCTTGACCCAGTGACAAAGCATCGAAATACTCGATGGTTGATTTAAATGAGTTTATCTAATGACTTATCAAGCGAAACTCATTGAAGAAGCTTCGTGACACATCTTTGCTGAATCTTTCCATTGATTCACATTCATATCAAGGTGTGGTGTTTGGTTGACTCTCATAAAGAATAGAATGAGTTTATCTGATGGCTTATCAAGCTAAACTTATTGAATAAGCCTCGTGACACATCTTTACAGAACCTTTTCATATCCACATTCAGATTAAGATGTGGCATTCAGTCAACTCTCATAGAAAATCGAATGAGTTTATCTGATGGCTTATCAAGCCAAACTCATTGAAAATGGTTTTGACGCATCTTTGCAGAACTTTTCTTTTGTTTTCACATTCATATCAAAATGTGGTGACTGAATGAGGATTAAAGAGGACTCCATGAGAAGGTTAATTTACAAACAAAATCCTCGCGGAATTCAAATCCACCTCTGTGATCCCCAGCTCATCTGCGCAGTGAAAACTCAGGAGATATACTACTCTCATCCAACATCTACAATAGCTGGATAGAGAAAACAATTAGTATTTAAGCAACGAAAAATCTTTGACAACTCATCATGTTGAGCGGAATAGCATGGACGGTAATTGGTATAGGCATACCAAATTTATTGATAGCTGAGGGTTTCTTAAAAATCCTGAGGGACCTGGTCCCGCCTTCCCCTCAAAAATCCCTTACCGATTCTCGTCCATGGAATAGTGGGACTACAAAATGCTGTAATTATTTCCCCAGAAAAATAATCACAGATAAAACCTAGCATGTTAAAATTATACCTCTGGCATACTCTACTGTTAGGTTAATATTATATCTTTAACAGTTATTTCTCTCAATATTTTCAGCGGATAATAATTTCATCTTATCAATTCTTCTCAATAAAATAACAAGTCCACTAAATAACTAAAATCGCAAAATTTCTCGATCAAACTAAATACTACACTTCTGACTAAAATTGCTCATATCGCAATACAAATCTCTGTTAAGCTAATATTATACCTTTGACAGTGATTCTCTCAATTTTTCTAACAAAACAAGATATCAATGCTAAGTTAAAATATCACTCCTCTAGCATCCATTTCATTATTAAGTTAAATACTACACTTATGACAGTGATCTTTCCTCGAGCTTTCTCATCAAAATTGAGGTGTCAATGCTAAGTTAATATCATACCTCTAGCATTTATCCTGCTGTCAAGTTAACACTAAACCTATGAAAGTAATTTTTCTCAGTTTTCTTAATGAAAACGAGATCTTCTTGATACTAAGTTAATATTATATCTCTAGCACATATTATGAAGATTTAATCTTTTTATTTTGTGTTAGTTCTATGTTACTACTCCGTTCTTCATGTTAGATTCTATGCATGTTAAGTTTTTATTCTCGTTCTTCATGTTATTAATTGACGCACACAATTATAAAGAATGCCAGGTTTGAGACCGAGAGGAGATAATTTAGCAATGCTTCATGAGAATAGAAATCACAACTTGATAAATTAAAACGTAAAAGTTGTGCAATCTTATAGAAAATCCTTCGTGCTTAATTCTTCTTCTAACTTGTAAATCTAGTAGATCGAGAGATTGTAGTTAGAATTAATATTGCTCGAGAGAGAATATTAGTTAAGATAGAGACTTTCGATTGTTAACATGAGTAGTACGTAGTTACTAGCACAATCAACTTATTAATTCAGATTATTAATTGTTGAAATCAATGGCCCTAGTGATTTTCCTATTCAAAGTCAACATCTTTCTTATTTATTTCACTGCAAAATTATATCTTTCTTTCAAATAAAACTTTGAGTTAATACACCATTGGTACTTAATCAGATAATAATCCTTGTGGGTTCGATACTCTACTCTATCACTTTATTATTTGTAAACAATTGGTGCACTTGCCATTCGACTCACACCACGTTTTTGGCGTCATTGCCAGGGATTGTTAATCTTTAATAATATCAATAACGTTTGATTCTAGTTTTACTTTGAAAATTTTATCTTTATCTTTATTTCTTTCTTTTTCTTTTATTTCAGGTCTATGGAATACAACAACAATCAATGGTCCTCACAAAGATTTGAGCCAATGCAAACATGTTTGTGTTGTGGAGGAAATCATGATCGTATGGTTTATCCATATTTTCTCAACACCTACATCTACAATCCTACTCGAGAAAAATATCAAAATTCTTTGTGGAGCGATAACCATCATGTTATCGAGCCTCAATACTTTGTGCCTCAAGAAAAGAAGTCCAATTTGGAAGAAACTATGAAAGCTTAAATAGAACTTTTGAAAGTTTTATGGTGTTTTCACATTCCTTGTGAAGTAACTCTAAGGTAGATTACGAAGAGCAAAAAGAGAAAATCATCTCGGGGCAACCACAAGAATTTTCTGAAGAGGCCGAAGCACATGAGGATGAAGGATCGAGCATCAAAGAGGCTAAGCATATAAGGAGGAAGAAGAAAGCTACATAAAGGATCTCAAGTGGTTAATTAATTATTATGAGAAGAAACTTGTCTCAGATTCATCAATACAGAAGATGCAAGAGACATCAACCGAGATCACATACCAGAAGGAGGATACAAAAACTTGGAGCAAAAATTTCAACATCATCTGCCTAGAAAATTCGATTACACAACCAAACTTTTGCTAGACAGTCGTTCTCCTATTGAACCAAAGTTTCTGTTTGTTCCGAAACTTCCTCCAGATTTCTCACCAAGCAGTGAAGAAGTTGAAGTTGAAAAAATTGTGCTCAAAGCTAGAGTTCCTTTCGAAAGAATGAAACTTGACGTGAGTATCTACATTTTCGATGAGACACTAATTGAGCAATCTTTTGAAGAGATTTTACTTCATGCATTACCAAGTTTTTACAATTTCAAGTATTTGTTTAAAGATATTGAATGTGTCTCTTTGTAGGTTGAAGATGCTTTACCATATGATGCTGCTGATGATGAATTGATCCGTTGCATGAAAAGTTCAAAGAGGACATATCAAAAGAAACATAAACTAAAATTGAAGAAAACAAAAAATAAAGTGGATAGACTCAATGAGAAGTTGACAAAGAGGTTGAGTGCATCTAAATCTCCTCTGAAGAGAGTGCATTGGAAAGTAGAAAGCATTCTCGTAGACAGAATCAATGAATAAAGGTAAGGAGATTAATTTGTTGTAAATATGAATACTAACTGTTTTTTCTTTTTCTTTTTCTGTATCCTAGCCCAGAACCAGAGTTTTAAATTAGAAATAGAACTATAAGATGAACTAACTTGACAAAACAAAGTTGCCAAAAAAAAAAAATTAAGGATCAAAAGAGTCAAAAGTATGGTTGGGTAGCTAAATTTACAGCTACGTAGCTGAACAATTTCAGAATTACAAGTTCAAATTGTTTTCAGATAAGTATTTCTCCATTGGGTTATATATGAATATGACTATTTTTTGCAAATTGATATACATGATTTTTTTATTGCTTTTACAAGTTTCAATTAGCATAAGTTGATTTTTGGGAGTGATATTTATTTGTTATTTTACATGTGTTATGGATTCATCTTGTACTATATTAGGACATGTCAAGGTATAGGTATGGGGAGGGGTCTAGGATTTTTTTTATTTTTATTTTTCTTTATTTTTAGGTTAGAATTTTTTTATTTATTTCTTTTCTTTTTAGGATTTTCTAGATTTTTCATTTTCTTTTACTAACTGGAAAAAAATCAAATTTCAGTAAGTTAATCTATTTTTAAGGGATTTGTGACCGTATAGTTTGAATTGGATAGGGATATCAGTTTGATAGATTCCTAATTCTTTAAGAAGAGATAAAAAATTTTTGAAAATTGAATACCATCTAGAATTTGTTTACGTGAATATGCGTCTTATCTGCACTAACACATTAGTTTAAGCTTGAGATAATGAGAATTACTTAATACTTGAAAAAAAAGAGAAAAAAATTATTGATTAGCTAGATACTTTTGCCTCAAGAAGACTTGTATTTACACAAAAGATAGTTAGGTAAGCTGAAAAAAATATAAAAAAAAAAGAAGTGCTTAAAGGGCAACGAAGTTGTAATACTTTGAAACTTCTATATTGTAAAAAAGAAAAAAAAGTTTAAGTATGAAATGTTTGAATCAAAGTCCCAAGTTAAGAGCTATCACATGTTCATAAAGATGCATAAAATCAGAAAACTTAGGAAGGATAGTAATGTATGCTAGAATTTGAAATCTCTCGGATAAGAATATAGGATTTTTTGATAGGAGATTGAACTTGAAAAAGATTACTTATGAAAACTATTGAACTTATTTTCTAGTGATGCTTATTGATTTAAAAATATTTTTTATTGATTTAAAATATTTTTCTTCTTCTTTCTATTTATTTTTCTCTTTCTTTATTTTCGGTTATCCTTATTTTTCTTTATTCCTTAATCTCTTTATATTCTTTTTTTTAATTTTGTGAATTTTGTAGGTATATTCAATGCAAAATCTCACGAGACAACACTTGTCCACTAGGGTAACTTAGGGGTTTACAGCTTGTTGCACGTGCTAAGTGCAATCGTGTTCCTACGAAAGTGAGTTAAGAATTTTATTTTATTTTTAGGATTTTAGTTTTTTTCTTTTAAGATTAGGAATTTTGCTCGAGGATTAGCAAAAGTTAGGCATGGGGGTGTGATAATTGTGATTATCATCTATATTTTGTACCAGTTTTATACTATTTTTGTTATATGTTTAATGCTGCATGGGTGTTTATGTTTATGTTTATACAGAAATTAGGTCAAGAGCACAAAATTAGAAAAAAAAGATGAAAATGCAGAAAATTGAAGTTGAAGAGATGATTGCAGCGGTATATTTCAAGATACAAACATCCAAATACCTAATAGACTTGACAAAAGAGTCTATAAAATATGAAAAACATCTAACAAAAATTTGAGGTCAAATCAAGTAAAAGTTCGGCTGGGTAGCCGAATTTTCGGCTGAGCAGCCGTTTACTATTCAACAGAGATAAAAAATCTGTTTCAGACTCAGATTCAGACTGTATACCTTTCAATATTTTGATCATAACTTTTACTGCAGGTATTCAATTCTGATGACTCAAGATGCTATAAAAAGAGAACGTAAAGGGCTACAAACTCTGTTTACACTATTTCCTAGTTCAGTCGTTTATTAAGCCATATTCAGCAATTAACGTCAGCCATCTGCAGATCAATTTAGGATTGAATTTTCACACCAAACTAAAGTAGGATTAGAATTCCTCATGTATTCCTGATTAAATTGGCTCTGAGGTCTATATGAAGGGTTGCAATCTCTTGTAATTATATCAATCTCTCGATAATCTCATCAACAAAAATATAGAAATAACCTTTGTAATTTAGGTTTTATTTTTTTCTTTCTTATATAAATTCTGGCTTTTGGAGAAGAAATTCTGGTGTTTTAGAAGAAAAAGATTAGAGCAGAAGCGGCAACTAAGGATTAGACGTGATCCTTAAATTGATGTTATCCTTTCTCTTTCTCTTTTAATTTACTATATGAAGATAGAAATCATGTTTATTATTTTTTACAATTTATTTATCATGCACTAAATCTTCATAGCTAGGGTGTTGATGTAGGCAATTATTATGAAGATTTAATCTTGTTGTTTTGTGCTAGTTTTATGTTACTACTCCGTTCTTCATGTTTGATTCGATGCATGTTAAGTTTTTATTCTCGCTCTTCATATTATTAATTGATGTGCACAATTATATAGAAAGCTAGATTTGAGGCCGAGGAGATAATTTAGTAATGTTTCATGAGAATAAAAATCACACCTTGATAAGTTTAGACGTAAAGTTGTGCAATCTTATAGAAAAATCTACCTTACTTAATGCTTCCTCTAACTTGTAAATCTACTAGATCGAGAAATTGTAGGTTAGAATTAATATTGTTCGTGAGAGAATATTTGTTAAGATAGGGACTTTCGATAGTTAACATGAGTAGTATGTAGTTACGAGCACAATTAACTTATTAATTCAGATTATTAATTATTGAAATCAATTGCCTTAGTGATTTTCCTATCCAAAGCCAATATCATTCTTGTTTTTTTCACTTTCAAATCTATATCTTTCGTTCAAATAAACTTTGTGTTAATACACTGTTGATACTTAATTAGATAACAATCTTCGTGTACTCGACACTCTACTCTATCACTTTATCACTTGCAAATGATTGGTGCACTTGATATTCGACTCACATCAAGCATCTATGAACAGATGGGTGCCCAGATTTAATTCACCCTTGCAGTCCCCAATGGCTAGCTGCTAAATTAATGTGACTGCCTCTGGAAGCAAATTTAAAATTTAGTGTGTCTTAATCTATCATGTCTAGTTTATTACCTCTGAGTAGACGGGTCTCTAAAGTCGAGTATAACTTTTCATTTACTGTTATATCCAGTTCGTCACCTCTAAACAGTAAACACTCCGAGTTGGTAATCTCTAATCAGTTATGTCCAGTCGTCACCTCTGAACCGATGAATACCCAATCTCACTCTTCTTTGTCGTTATGTTAAGTTCATCACCTCTGAATGATAAAATTTCGTGTCTGGTGATTCCTAATCAGTTATGTCCCGTTTGCCACTTCTGAACTGACAGATGTCCAGATCTAATTTTTTTCTAGTGAGGACTCTTTTTTCGTTGTTATGTCTAGCCTGTCACCTCTGAACAGTGAACCTTTGGCTCTAGTGATTCCTAACGAATTTCTAAATCTACCCTATTTTAATCCCCAGTGGATTCTCATATTTGATTTATTTATCATGTTCTTAACCTTTAAATAATTTCAGTCACAATTGTAATTCTCTTGTAAAAGTGCCTAACAATGAAGCTAGTAGTTTAGCTTCACGTTGCAAGCAAAGTTAGCCCAGAAGGGTTCCAGTAGCGAGGCTATTCATCCATGAGGGGAAGCTAGAATATAACTAGCTTCGCCTACCATAGTCTCGCCACGAAGGCGAAGCTAAACCCATATTTTTGTGGCCTTTTCTTTAACAATCAAATCATCATGCTTCAAACAGGTTTGAACACCCGAAGCAATTCCAAGTATTTCGAAATTCAAACCATCCCATTGCAGATTTATGAAAACTTTGAAGGAGTTTTGTTGACACTTTGAAAGACAAACTCTTAGACAGCATTTTAACCAATCTGAACGATGTCTAAATTTGTTGACATTTGCAAAAGTCGAGATGCAGATAAGCTGACGATCAGTTTTTGCCCATCCTTGAAAGACAAAGTAATGACTCGAACCTTACTGATTCAATAAGCAGATACTAAGCTAAGTATTGCCTTTAAAGAGGCCTAAGCAGGCCTATGAGGCTAAGTCAATTCAACACCTAGTCTTACATGAACACAAAGGGATAACTTCGCTTGAAGCTTTACAGCCTCATTAAAGGGTTGAGTTTCTATCTTCACACGAAGCTTTAAAGCTTCTCAAAGAGCTAACTTGTAGCTTTGTCTGAAGCTAATTCTAGCTTCACATGAAGTTAATTCCAGCTTCCCTTGAAGCTTTGTGCTAGCTTCGTGCGAAGCTAAGTCTAGCTTCACGCGAAGTTAATTGATAGCTCCGTCTGAAGATTTACTCAGTAATTAACCAATTAATAGTGGGTTAACCCCACTACTTTATATGTTAATGCCACTTTATGTGGGCGGTTATACCCAACCACTACGTCCCACATTAAATGGAGACAGCCTGAAAAAATGGCAATTGAATAGGATTGCGCGAACATGTCTAGCTTCACGCGAGGCCTATATTTAGCTTAGTATGAAGCTTTGTAACCTCGCACGAAGCTCACAATAGCCTCGAGTGCGAGGCTAGCAACCTGTTTCGGTCTTGTTGAAATCTAGGGGCAGTTACGCCCCTGAGAACTTATAAATAGCTCATTCTTGAGATGAGCTCGGGGCAGCATTTTGGTAGCACTTTAGAAAGAATTTTGATAAGAGAGAATTCTAGAGTTTTGACAAATCAAGAAATCATTCTCTAACTTTCAAGCTTTCAGAGACCTAGTGATCTAATATCTGGGCACTAATTCCCTACGATCTTTCACTTTCAAGGAATTTTCAGAACCAGCGAGAAGGAAATCCTTAAGACTTGATCGTTCGCATCATCAACGGAGCAAATTGGTCGTACGCTGACCAGTCTGCCGCCGGCACACTTTCCTAAAAATTTTAATAGAAGATTTTTGTAATTTTCTTGTTTAATTACTTGTAATTTCAACAACAATTTTGTAAGTTTTCTCATACTTCAAATCTATGAAAAATTGTGATTCTCATATTTCTCAATAGTCTATTAGAAAGTGATATAGGAGATGAAGGAACAAAACAATCAGCAGGCTGAAATTAATTTTACCTATCGACAGCGCCCTTCTGGCCAGCAGAAAGGAAAAAGTTTATCAGTTTAACTTTACATGTCAATAGCACCCTTATAGCCTGTCGACAAGCTTTTAAAGAATGTCGAGTTTTGTCAGTTTTTTGCTTCACTGTCGACAGTCCCCTTCAGCTGTCTATAGTCCAAAGCATATATCAGTGTATCTGAATCAATTTAGGATTTGGTTTAGTTTATTTTTTGTTTCCTTATTTTTAAACTTTCTTTCTTTATTTTGAATCTAGTTTTATAGATAGTATAGGACTTATTCCGAGCATATTAAAGGCCCTTGAATCTATTGTATTTGTATTCAACAATTATTCAACTTTTAATCAATTTATTTTGAGTTTTTCCTCATATTTGCTCGTGGTTTCGAGTTGTTCTCTTTGGCTCATGGATTCGGGTCGTCCTTACTCGTGGATTCGAGCTTGAAGGCTTCTTCAGGGTTCGTCAGCTCTAGAACGAGATCAAGCCCACATCGTTTATCTTCTTCGCTTCCTCGCCCGCGTCAAGTGGTATCAGAGCTTCGGCAAACGCTTTGACGATGGCCAGGAACGATGACGAGCAACAAACATGTCCACAAGGATGGATACTTCTGAAGAGAGGCTCAGCACTCTTGAATCAACCATGAACGTTGTGGTTCAAGAGCTGAAGAAGATCTCCCTCAAGCTTGATGATCAAAACCTAGTCGATGGTACGTACCGAAGCGGGTTGGATCATGTAGCAGACAACTCCCTGCTACCACCATCATAAGGTCATCCTCATCCACCACCTCCACCTATCTTAAACAATCCTCACCCACAATCCCCACTACTAAAGCAACCACCTCCAATTCAACGACCCCCGCTACTATCACCCTCATATTGACCACCCTCATATCAACTATATCCCAATCAACCACTCTTAAATCACCCATCTCAGTACCCTACACCACCAAACTACCCTCTACGACATCCCCAAATGGATGACTTCTCCGACGAGGAGTTCAGCAACCCCGCTTCTTAGTATAACTTTGGAGATAATGGCCTAGCCTATTGAAGGCATGGGAGATTGCTAATCTTAATCCAAATAGGAAAGACGGGTTTTCTGACCCAATTAAGGAGGCTAGAATCCCTTACTCTAATCATTGTAGGCAATGAGGATACCCAAATTCTCAAGAGTACAGGAGGAAGGTTGACATCCCCTCTTTCAGCGGAAATCTTGACAAAGAATCCTTTCTGAATTGGATCTATGAGGTGGATAAATTCCTTGATATGGCTTATGTTCCCATGAAGAAACTAGTCAAAATTTGTGGCGTACAAACTCAAGGGAGGAGCAGCCGCATGATGGGATCAATTGCAAGTCTCATTAAGGCGATAAAGAAAGCAACATGTGATGACATGGAGGCGCATGAAGCAACTTCTATAAGGTAGATTTCTTTCACCCGTTATCAACAGATCCTTTACAATTAATTTGAGCAATGCAGGCAAGGTACGAGAACTGTGACAGCATACATGGAAGAGTTCTATCGCTTCGGGTCGCAGTGTGATTTGTCATTGACGGAGGAGCAGCAGACTATAAAGTACATTCACGGGTTAAAATACCCCATTCTGGAGCGTGTGGACCTCCAAGACTTATACTCCATCGACGAAGCTCAAAATAAGGCCATGAAGGTTGGGACGTTGCAAAACAAGGCATTACCCTTCAAGAACACAACAAAAGGATATCTGGCGCAACACGAACTTAGCAAGGTTACACATCGAGTGAATGACCTCTAGCCTGTAAAGCAATTGACGCCTCTCTAGTGAACCCGGCGACAGCAGCCGCCCCCACTATAAAAGACAAGGAGAATTCATATGCCAAGCCCGGGGTTGGCAAGTGTTACAAGTGTGGCGAACCCGAATACATGTCCAATGAGTGCCCGAAGAGGAGGCCCGTCAACATAGAAGACTACGAGGATGAGGATGAAGTGCTTATTGAGATCGAGCTAGAAGACTCTAACTTCATCGAAGAAGAAGTAGTAGTAGCGACCTGCATGGTCTAGTAGTTGCTATGCAACCAAAAGAACCCTGACACTACATAAGGGCCATTAGATTTTCTGCTCAAGGTGTTCGATAACGAACAAGGTGTGCAATCTCATCATCGACAGTTGTGAAAACATTGTCACTACCGTATTGGTAGACTATTTGAAGTTAGAGACGGAGCTACACCCTTATACATACACTATTGGGTGGATAAAGAAGGGCCCCTGCATAAAGGTAATGAGTCTTTGCCATGTCCCTATTTCCATGGGATAATTTTACCAAGATTCAGTTACTTGTGATGTTATTGATTTGGATGCATGTCACGTACTATTGGAATGTCCATGGCAATATGATGTCGATGCTACCCATCGAGACAAGAAGAACATCTATATGTTCACTTGGGAGGGCAAGAGAACTGTCATGAAGCCTATTCCACAAACACTGAAGCCCACAAAAAAAGAAAAAGCAAATGTTCATATCATATGCAACCGAGGTGAATTCTTGGTGGAGTCCAAAGAGACAAAACAACGATTTGCTTTGGTAGTCAAAGAAGAAATTGGCCCAAAAATTAAAGTTCCTAAGAAGATGAAGCGGATGCTAGAAGAATTTCAAAGAATAATTCATGATGAGCTCCCGGATGAACTGTCACCCATGAGGGATATCCAGTACCACATTGATTTGATCCCCAGAGCAAGTCTGCCCAACCTCTCACACTACCGGATGAATTCAAAGGAGATTGAAACTCCAAGAGAGAAAGTCGAAGAGCTAATTCGAAAGGGGAGCATTAGAGAGAGCATGAGTCCATGCGTGGTACCTGCCCTTTTGACGCCAAAGAAGAATGAAAGTTGGCACATGTGCGTGGACAGCTGAGCCATCAATAAGATCACTATCCGATATTGATTTTTGATACTATGCCTTGATGATATGTTGGATTGAGTAGGATGGTCGTGCATGTTTTTGAAGATTGATCTGAGAAGCAGCTACCACAAAATTCGCATTTGGTCAGGAGATGAATGAAGACGGCGTTCAAAACTCCAGAAAGACTGTACGAGTGGATGGTCATGTCCTTTGAACTATCCAATGCACTAAGCACTTTCATGAGATTAATGAATCAAGTGTGTAAACCTTTCTTGAGAAAATTTGTGGTTGTCTACTTTGACGACATCCTAATCTATAGCTCAAGTGAAGTCGAGTATCTCCAACATCTATAGGACAGTACTGCAAACCAATGTGTTATACATCAACCTGAAGAACTGTGGCTTCATGACTACAAGCTTGATATTCTTGGGTTCTATGTTTAGTTCACAAGGAATCCTTGTAGATGAGGAGAGAGTAAGGGTAATTCGAGATTGGCCTACACCCAAGGGTGCTACCGAGGTAAGAAGCTTTCATGACCTAGCTACTTTCTATCGACATTTCATTTGCAATTTCAGTAGCTTGGTAGCAGCCATGATAGACTATTTGAAGAAGAAGTGTGTTTTCATCTGGACAGATGAAACTGGAAGGACTTTTGAACTTATCAAGGAGAAGCGTTCTAATGCCTCTATCTTAACCTTTTCAATCTTCGATAAGGTGTTCAAGCTAAAGTGTGATGCTTGCAGAGTAGGCATTGGACTAGTACTTTCATAAGAAAAGAGACGTGTTGTCTTTCTTAGTGAAAAATTAAACGAGGCATGACAAAAGTGGTCTACATTTGAACAGGAGTTATATGCAGTGTACCGTTCATTGAAATCATGGGAGAGGTATCTTATAGATAGTGACTTCGTGTTGTATTCAGATCATCAATCACTCCAACACTTTAAGAACTAAAAGCACATAAATAAGATGCATGCAAGATGGGCATCCTACTTTGAGCAACTCAATTTTGTGATCTGTCACAACACTAGAGTAGATAACAAAGTTTCTGATGCATTGAGTCAAAGAGTTTCATTGTTGGTCTCATTACAAAGCGAAATTATTGGGTTCAAATGTTTGGAGGAGCTTGTTTGGACAAATATATTGCATAAATATTATTACATTCCTACATATATTCTGTAATGAATATTGCAAATAACTTGTCTTAATGTCCTAATTTATACAGGGTATGATAGGGAGAAAATAATCATGAAATTTATCCAATTAAATTCAAAAGTTCAAAAGAAAGAAGATCGGTTCAAATCCAAAGGTTTTTGAAGCTATTTTATCTGAAATTTGGATATATCAGTTAAGATAATATCATCTAAATTCAAAGAAAAAATAGATTGTCTAAAGACCCTATCTGTTTCACTGAAGATAAATGAATATCTTATCAATTCTAGAAGATAAACTGAAAATCCAGTGGATAAATGGATAGAGAGAAGATCATTGGATGAGATGAAGCAATTTAAATTCAGATTCAGGCTGGATACAGTTTAGCATTTTAATGATAACTTTCGCTACTGAGAATTAAATATAATGATTTAAAATGTTACAGAAAGAAGACTTAAAGGGCTACAATTCTTCTGCTGATTACTCATTCTAATTCTATCATTTGATAAGTGATATTCAGTAATCAACACGCCAACAAGCTGCAGATCAGAATTGAATTTCTGGATAAATCAAATCAAGTTTGGAGATAAGAGAAGAATTCAAATTCAAAAATATACAGCTCTTCCTATCTTCAACGCGTTCTATCCCTCTGGTTTTCTCCTATAAATTCCCTCATACCTCGAAGACAGAAGGGGCAGAGAGAGCTTTAGTTTAGGTTTTTCTTTTCTTCAATGTAATTTTTAATTTTTATTTTATTTTTAGGTTAGAGAGAGTTAAATAATCAAGAGAGGAAGAGTTATTGTAGAGTGACACTATTGTAATCTTTTCTTCAAGAACCTTAGATTGAATATGACAATCAATGGAGGTTTCTCACTTTTCTCGTTGTGCTCAATCTCGCCGAAGCCTTACTTTCCTTTATTCTTTTCTACTACTTTGCTTACTCCATGCTAAGGTAAATTTCATTATGATTTAATAGTAAAGGTAAAGATTCTTCTTTTATTTCTTTTTATTTCTGATTTTTGACACTTTTCTTTATCTCTTTTTGTTTCCTTTTCTTTTATAACTAAAATATAACAATACCACCATCTCTTCGTCTACCATATCTTTCTTAACTTAACATAATAATTTTATGTTATTTTTATAAAATTGAGAAGATAAATATTAATTATCTTTTATAAATTAAAAGAATAAACTTACATAACGCTTCCATCGTTGTCCCTCCATGTGGATCACGACCCGTTAGCCCTAGGCTACACGGTAGAATTGAGGACCTTGCACTGTTCTAAATTTCTGTATTTTTTTGTGCAGGTTTGGTTCGATCAAAATGTTGGCGCCGTTGTCGGGGAGGGACGGTATTTTTTTTTAAATCTACTTTAATGAATTAATCTCTTTTTTGCTAATTACAGAAAACTAGGAGCTGCAGTGGACATATTGTTACTTTGTGCCCTACCCAAGAAGGCAGAGCATCAGAGCCCACAACTGTGGTGAACTACTAACTGTAATCTCTTGCAGGTTGCTTTTCAGATATTAGCTCTCTACAGTTATTAATTTATCTGCTTAACTCACTCTGTACATATTTCTAATCAACAGTAACTTGTTTCTTTGTAAATGCTAAAAAACGTTTAGACTCTTGCATCTTAGGGCATCTGTCTATTTTGTTTCTTTACATTACTGTTGAAGAGTGCTGGAGCAAAGGTATGTGTGCATTGCATATAGTTTAGGAAACATATTTTGAGTGATTTATATTACTTGAATGTTACCTTTTGCTTTATACTTGTACACTGTACTAATAAGACTAAGGGCATATTCTTAAACAAGATAAGGTGGGGAAGTCATTACCCTTCTTAGCCCAAAAACCATCTCCTTACTCATTATCCCTTGAGTAGACGGTTGCCCTAGGAACATCTCGGACACAAATAGGGATTGACCTAAGGAGGAAGTTGTTAGAAGTTGACTCTTGTCAAATCGGTGTCTAAGATTGTGGATTGAGGGCCGAAACCCCGAAGGCTGGTGATTTGGCATAATTAGGCCCGTTGCTTAGGCACGGATACCTCCCACCAATCTTGCCCCTACCTGGCCGATTAACTTGTGGTGAGGTTCTGCAATATACCTCCTGTGGATAATCAACAGTTAGGAGTCGTCTAGGTCTAAGCTCTATCCTAACATAGGTTAGATTTTTCTTTATTTTTCTTGTTTGGTTATTTGTTTGTTTTTGTTTGTTCTTGTGAAAATGGATTATAATTACAATTATTCTGATTATAACTCAAATCCATATTTCGCCCCAACCTCTTTCAATTCAGATATTACCAACCCGGCATTACATAACTCTAACTAACCAAGTATGCCAAATTGGTCTTATCCGAATCAATATATGCCCAACCCAGTACTATGAACAAGAATTTAGGGATAGAGGGGCGAAACCCTGAAGGCTGGTGGTTTGGTATAATTAGGCACGTTGCTTAGGCATGGATATCTCCCACCAATCTTGCCCCTACCTAGACGATTAACTTGTGGTCAGGTTTTGCAATATACCTCCTGTGGATAATCAACAGTTAGAAGTCGTCTAGGTCTAAGCTCTACCCTAACATAAGCTAGATTTTTCTTTATTTTCTTGTTTGGTTATTTTTTTGTTTTTGTTTGTTCTTGTGAAAATGAATTATAATTACAATTATTCTGATTATAACTCAAATCCATATTTCACCCCAACCTCTTTCAATTCGGATATTACCAACCTGGCATTACATAACTCTAACGAACCAAGTATGTCAGATTGGTCTTATCTGAATCAATATATGCCCCAATCCCAGTACTATGAACAAGAATGGGACAATCATCACTACTCTTCACCAAGTTGGTGGGGATACAACTTCCCCGAGTCTTACTATCAGCAACCTTGCCAACAAACAGCTTCATATAATCCATACCAAGACCAACCTATAGAAGAGAAATCGTCTTTAGAAAAGACATTTGAAGCCTTTCTTTAGTCCATACGACAAATACAAATCATAGCGGACTCAATTCTCTCAAATAATTTCCAAATCCAAGATCCTTACTCTAATTTCCAAGCCCAACCACAATAAAAAGAACTTGTTGACTTAGAATCATGATTCAGTCCCAAAATGATTGTATTCAATTCCAAACAGATTGTCTCAAATCTTTAATAGGCTAGAAGCAAAAGTGATTCATTTGGTCCACACAATTAATGATAGGAATGAGAAAACTCTACCTAACATATTTTCGACCACTCCTGATTCTCCTAACCATATTGACGAAGAATTATGGTATCTTAGAGATTTTAACCAAGATGCAATTTCACCATAAAACTTTAAACTTGACCAATATCAACCCATTGTCAAATTGACAAGTTTTCATTTCAATGAGACTGAACTTGAAGATGAATGTGATACTGATTCCCAATGTTGTGATTCAATTCCACTTTTTGAATCTATACTGACTCCGATTTTCTCACCCGATTTGGACCCAATTTCGAAGCCAACACTGATTCCTATCCTCATAGAGCTTGAACATAAACCAACTATATTGGATAGTCACATTCCATTGTTGGAAAATGAATGTGAACTTGAATTCTATGATTTGGACCTAATCCATGAACCAACTCCGACTCTCGAACCTAAACTTGATTTGAGTTTTATACCCGAGCCAGTATCAGTTCCTATTTCTTTCATTGTTGAGCCCAAATCATCCATTCCACAAAACCACATTCTACTGTTGGACCAGGGTTTAGATCAATTGACTCCGTGATAATATGCCAAGATTGGTCATATAACCAGAAAAAATTTCATACTAGGATCTTACATGATCCTATTCATATTGGGGAGTATAAAAATACTAATAAGAAAGAGAAAATAAAAGGTGGGTTTCATGAAAATTCACAATATCTAAATTGGGTAGAAACGCTTGGCCCAATGAGACCACCACCAGAACCACCACCTTGAGATGACAATTTTTCTTCCCTTTCTCCTTTTTCATATATTATTGTATTTCATTCATACATTGAGGACAATGCATGAGTTAAGTGTGGGGGAGGGTTTACTAACATGCTAACTTCACTAATTTAAAAAAAAATTCTTTCTTTTAAATTTTTGAAATGAAAAATAATTCTTTAACGTATTTTTGTTAAAAATTAAGTTAATTTTAAGGAATAAGAGGATCATAATTAGGATTTCTTATACTTAGTCAAAATAAAATTATTTGTTTGATTTTGAGGTTAGAAAGAAAAATTAGAAAAGTAATTTAGTCTTGATTTTTACCTTGATGAAATATGCATACTTTATACACTTACACAATTAGGGTTCTAAAACAAAGATTCTTATGCCTTATATAAAAAATATATATACATATATCAAAAAAAATCTCTGATTAAGCTAGGCATTTGTGCCTCATAAAGCATAAGTATTCACGTCTAAAAGTGGTTCATATAAATAAAAATCCTTAATTTTGTGGCCTTATTTGCTCTAGTCCTAAGTCCTTGGGGAATTTTCTCACCCGGTGCCCTAAAATCATCTGGCTTGGGAGTCAACGACTAAGGCTTGTTACATGGGCGAATTAGAAAGCCTAATAGAGTTAAGGGATATTACAGCTATAAATTAAAAAAAAGAAAATAATATGGCATAATAGTTAGAGTTGAAGAATCCTGAGCCAAATTTTCACGGTCACAAGATGCATTTGACTTAGGGTAAAATAATGACTAGATGAGAAATATAATTTTAAAAAACAAGTTTTAAATAAAAACTAAGTTTAGAAATGACTAAGTTTTGATAATCATATGACTTATAGATTACTTGAATTTTACATTAATACTTCAAATATTTTTTTTTTCAAAATGCTTTTTCAAAAAAATACTAACAGTTCATTTCTTTTTCTTCATGGATTTTACGGGTGCAATCCACTGAAAGCCCTCACGAGACAAAACTTGTCCTCTAAGAGTAACCTAGAGGTTTAACGGCTTATTGCACATGCTAAGTGCAACTGTGATTTTTACGAAAGTGAGTTAGGTTTGGTCAGTTCAGTTTTTCTTTTCTCTTTGTTTTGCTCGAGGACGAGCAAAAGATAAGTGTGCGGGTGTGTTTGGACACATATATTGCATACTACAATATTCTGTAATGAATATTGTAAATAACTTGTCTTAATGTCTAATTCATGCAGGGTATGATAGGGAGAAAATAATCATGAAATTTATCTAATTAAATTCAAAAGTTTAAAAGAAAGAGGATCGATTCAAATCCAAAGGTTCTAGAAGCTGTCTTATCTGAAATTTGGATATATCAGATAAGATAATATCATCTAAATTTAAGGAAAAAATGGATTGTTTAAAGATCCTATCTGTTTCGCTGAAGATAAATGAATATCTTATCAATTCTAGAAGACAAACTGAAAATCCAAGAGAATAAATGAATAGAGAGAAGATCAACAGATGAGATGAAGCAATTTAAATTCGGATTCAGACTCGATACAGTTTAGCATTTTAATGATAACTTTCGCTACCGAAACTCAAATCTAATGATTCAAAATGCTACACAAAGAAGACTTAAAGGGCTATAATTATTTTGTTGATTACGCTTCTAATTCTATCATTTGATAAGTGAATTTAGCAATCAACACGCCAACAAGCTGCAGATCATAATTGAATTTCTGGATAAATCAAATCAAGTTTGAAGATAAGGGGAGAATTCAAATTCAAAAATATACAACTCTTCCTATCTTTATATGTGTTCTATCCCTTTAGTTTTTTCTATAAATACCCTTATACCTCGAAGGCAGAAGGGGCACCATCTCAGAGAGAGATTTAGTTTAGGTTTTTCTTTTCTTTTTCAATCTAATTTTAATTTTTATTTTTTTTTAAGCTAAAGAGAGTTACATGATCAAAAGAGAAGAAGAGCTATTGTAGAGTGACACTATTGTAATCTTTTCTTCAAGAAGCTTATATTGAAGGTGACAATAAATGGAGGTTTCTCACTTTTCTCGTTGTGCTCAATCTCGCCGAAGCCTTACTTTCCTTTATTCTTTTCTACTACTTTACTTTACTCCATGCTAAGGTAAATTTCATTATGGTTCAACAGTAGAGGTAAATATTATTCTTTTATTTCTTTTTATTTCTGATTTTAAACACTATTCTTTATCTCTTTTTGTTTTTTTTCTTTTATAACTAAAATATAACAATACCACCATCTTTTCGTCTACCATCTCTTTCTTAACTTAACATAACAATTTTATGTTCTTTTTATAAAACTGAGAAGATAAATATTAATTAGTTTTTGTAAATTAAAAGAAGAAAACTTACATAACGCTTCCATCGCTGTCCCTCTCTGTGGATCACGACCCGTTAGCCCTAGGCTACAAGGTACAATTGAGAACCTAGCACTGTTCTAAGTTTCTGTATTTTTTTGTGCAGGTTTGGCTCGATCAAAATTTTGGCGCCATTGCTGGGGAGGGACGGTAATTTTTTTTTGAATTTACTTTAACGAATTAATTCCTTTTTCACTAATTACAGAAAACTAGAAGCTGCTGTGGACATATTTCTACTTTGTGCCTCTGTATAAGAAGGCAGAGCATCAGAGCCCATAACTATGATGAACTACTAACTGTAGTCTCTTACAAGTTGCTTTTCAGAGATTAGCTCTCTGCAGTTATTAGTTTATCTGCTTAATTCACTCTGTACATATTTCTAATCAACAGTAACTTATTTCTTTGTAAATGCTAAAAAACGTTTAGACTCTTGCATCTTAGGGCATCTGTTTATTTTGTTTCTTTACATTACTGTTGAAGAGTGCTGGAGCAAATATATGTTTGCATTGCATATAGTTTAGGAAACAAATTTTGAGTGATTCATATTACTTGAATGTTACCTTTTGCTTTATACTTGTACACTGCACTAAAAAGACTAAAGGCATATCCGTTGATTTCTGATTATTTGATGCATCATTAAATCATATTAGTCAAATGCGATGGAGACACAGGCTACATCGTTTGGCTAGAATTTGCAACATCACCTTGCTCTGGCTGTCTACAATTTTTTTGACTGCTAGATTGCAGTTGTGGGTTGAAGCTGAGGGCTTACAAGATAGATAGCAAGATCTGGCTGTCCACATAATTGTCACCATCTTGGCTCATAGAAGTTGCCACACTCCTGCGCGACTCAATTTACGACACAGGCAAAGCTTTCTTTGAAGTACCAGCCAAGCGAAAGGTGTAGGCTGTCTAAAAATCACTAAAAGACAAGCCATTAAAAAGCAGAGCCTCAAGTTCTAGACGCGTGGGCTCGACACCCGCGTCTCAACATCAAGGCGCGTGGGCTCGACACCCGCGTCTCAACATCAAGGCGCGTGGGTTCGACACCCGCGTCTCAAGTTCTAGACGCGTGGGCTCGACACCCGCGTCTCAACATCAAGGCGCGTGGGCTCGACACCCGCGTCTCAAGTTCTAGACGCGTGGGCTCGACACCCGCGTCTCAACATCAAGGCGCGTGGGCTCGACACCCGCGTCTCAACATCAAGGCGCGTGGGCTCGACACCGCGTCTCAAGTTCTAGACGCGTGGGCTCGACACCCGCGTCTCAACATCAAGGCGCGTGGGCTCGACACTCGCGTCTCAGCATCAAGGCGCGTGGGCTCGACACCCGCGTCTCAGCATCAAGGCGCGTGGGCCCAAAGCCCGCGTCACAGTATCAAGGCGCGTGGGTTGAAACCCGCGCCTCGGTTATAACCGCCCTGGTTATGGGGCCAGTCGCCGCCCACATAGCGTGGAGGTCAGCCCCTCATTGTGGAGCACTTTTAGGGGGCACGTTCACCCCTGGAGCCTCTATAAATAGCCCCGTCGCTATGAAGAAGGGGTCGGATTTTCGGAGAAAAAGGAGAGATCAGAGATAGACAACAGGCAGACAGAGAGAGAGAAGCAAGAGAGAGCTCAACTCTTCAACAAGCTCGCTGCGTACGAGTTGCCCCTTTGCCTACCTTCTCTTTGAGAGTTTTGGTAGACAGAGCTGTGTTACTCCTTCTACCAGCCAAAGAGAAGATCCCTGACGATCCCGACGGTCATCCGGTCAACGAAAAACAAGATTCACTCTCCACCGCCACACGAAGAACCCAGCACTAAACAAAGGGAGGATTCAAGACTCAACATCCTCCCTCCCTTATAACTAGAAGGAAAATAGTTTTGTTGTAATTTTTCATCTGATTCAAGGAAATTTTACAGCGAACACCTTCATTTCTATTTCCGGCGCATACAAGAGAGAGATGGCGACTCCGCTGGGGACTACATTTGTCACTGATGAGCAAATCGTGGCGCAAGATGCTGTCTTTTGTAAGGGAAAGATGGTCGAATCGCTTGTTGTCGAGTTCGACCAGGCGAAATACGAAGAGTTTCTCTCTGCCGGCTCCAAGAGCCCAAAGACCCGCGTCTGCCGCAGTGTCTCGACGGGGAATGGCCCCGAAGCCCGATCCGAGGTTCTCTCGGGCACTGCTGCTGCCAACTGTGCCAAGCAAGATACACGCGCAAACGCCTCTCAGAAGGCCCACGTGATCTCAGACACAACTGCCGCTACGATCAACCGCGCAGCACGGAACACACGCGTCAGCGTCTCTCAGGAGACCCGCGTGGTCAAAATCTCTGGTGTCCAGCATCAGGTCGTCGTTGGTCACTCTCCACCTCCACAACGCAACCGAAACGCTGAGCGTCGACAGAGGAGACGTGCGCGTCAGCTACAAGTTGGAAACCTCTGGTTGTCCGACTGAGGCTGGACGCGACGTACAATCTGGCGCCTTGCCCGCGCCACGTCCAGCACGTGAAGTCCGCGTTTGGCGGCCCAAACGCGAGACTCCTCAAGCTAGGTCCTCTGAAGACCAACTCACCAAACGCCAAGGTGAAGCCTCTGCGCCTCATCAAGCGCGAGAGGCACGCGCCCATAGGCATGGGGCCCAGCAGCCCATCCTCTCTCAAACGTCTCTGCCCCGACGCACCGAGCGGCAGCGCGGCAATCGCGTCTCGTCCCAACAGAGACGCCAGACGCGCGTCTTACAGCCGTGGCGCGAAAATCGCGTCCCTGAAACCCGCGCCCAGGCTGTACAGCACATGGATGCCTCCCGTCTTTGACGTTGCGAGGTTAATCTCTTCGATCCCCCTCCCGTGGATCTGAGGGATTACTTGACGAAGAAAAGAAGTGCCAATCAGGTCACTTCATCATGTTGCTGCCAACGGCTCATCTCTATGCTCTCCGAGTGCCGTTGTGGTTTAGGTGTGCACCAGTAGTCTTTAGTTAGACAGCTGACCCTGATTCCCCCGTCAGCCAAAAGAAGGCGCTCCCACAGGAGGAGGACCTTCTCTGACATTGAGTACCCGGAGCTCACTGCGAATATGACGAGCAGGAGCAAGGGAAAATAGCCTGCAGTCAGCTTGGATGAGTCTGACTCTGACTCTGAACCGGAAGGGGTGTATCAACACACTCGCACCCGGACTGGGGCCATTCCCCCGATTGATTATAATGCCTTAGCTCATGGCATTAAAGTGAATGATTCTCACTCCGTCGTAGCGGATTCACGGGCTTCAAACTCTTCCGTTGAGAAGGAGGCCTCCGCCTACATGATAGGCACTCCTGAGGAAATGGCTAGACGTTTAGAACAAATCCAGAAGGCACAAATGTATATGATTCTTTCTCAGCAGGAATCTATCGACTCCCTCAAGCAGATGCTTGCACAGTTGCTCGAAGACAGGAGGAAATCTCCCTAAAAAGACGAAGGGCAAAGGGAAAAAGGGAGAAAGCTCATCTTCCGAACCTTCTGAGGAGAGGCCGCGATCTACTTCTAGTTCGTCCAAATCCTCGTCGCAAGTAAAGGGCGACCAAGACCAGGGAAAGGCTCATGCTAAAAGAATGAGTCAATTGGAGCAACGCCTCGAGGCCCTTACCAACCGTAAAGGCCTCCAAGAAGCTGGAGTGGTTCGGCCCTATCCTGCTGAATGGGACTTGGTTCCATACCCGTCCAAGTTCAAGGCTCCAACCCTTCAAGCATTCGACGGGAAAGGGTCACCCAACCAACACATCTGCTACTTTAAATCCCAAACAGGGAATGTAGTAGACAACGATGCCATCTTGGCACGACTGTTCATTGGCACCCTGAAAGGGCTCGCCTTTGAATGGTTTATGAAACTTCCGGAGGGCTCCATCAAGAACTGGGGCGATTTGGAGAAGCTATTCCTAACGCGCTTCTTCGATGACGACTCGGAAGTCACGATGCCCACCCTTTTGGCTACCAAACAGCGAAAGGGAGAGTCCGTCAAATCTTTTATGGAAAGATTTCAGAATGTGGCACTCCGATGTCCGAGCGGCATGACCCAGGCTACCCTGGTGGAAACATGCCGCCACAATCTCCAAACCTCACTCCTTGCTCAAATAGGAGTTGCTGAAAGTCGCACCTGGAAGCAGCTGGTCCAACAAGGTGAACAGGCTGAGGAGATTGTCGCCCGCGTCAGGGCAGAAGAAGGGAAGCCACGGCCAGAGAGGTCAACCAGGCGTGCGCCAGACACATCCCTCTAGACAAAGCGGAAGGATAATTTGGCAACAGAGACCAAATCTCCCGCCAAACCTCAACCGGTCAAGGCGAGTGGCTCTTCGAGCCAGCCACGCGCCAACAAGCAGTATTCTTTCAAGGAGGAACATGTCAATTCGCTCTTTAAGCTACTCAACAAGAGTAATAGACTGAAGCTCCCTGAAGCCAGGCGCCCTGGAGAAGTCGGTAAAACCAACAATCCCAATTACTGCTTATACCACAGAATGTTGGGACACCCCACCAAAAGCTGCTACGTCTTCAAGGATATCCTTCAGGCCCTGATTGACGCGGAGGTATTAAAACTCCGACCAGAGCAGAAGAAGGTGACGGCTAACATGACGTCAGTTCTCCAGTTCGGAAGACAACCCCCAACGCCTTCGTGGGTGGTCCCTATTCCGAAAGGAGAGCTAAGAGTGGTCAACACGGATCCTCACCAGCAACAAGAGAAGGGCCTAGTACCCGTTCCTACGCCTCGAGGGGAAATCATGTGGGTCCACCCTGACCTTGTTGACGCCCAGCAATGGGCTACTGTAACTAATAAGAAGTCCAAGGGCAAGGCAAAGGCGTCATCCTGCAATGTGGTGTGTGCCTCTTCTCGAGAAACGGATACCGATATTCCTTCGCTAACCGACTCGGAAGAGGAGACAATAGTTCTGGCCGCAGAAACCCGGTCGGCTAGTGGCAGAAACCCGCTCAGAACAGCCCTACTTGAAGCAGTATGGCGAAACGGCGGCAACCCTCCACAACCAGCTGCAGAGCCAACCAAGCCCTCCACAAAACAACCAGTGGAGAAACAGAAGGAGACTCGATTTTCTCGAGCCCTTCAAAAGGGCATCGCGGAAGGATCTACGGCGCCTACCGCTTTGATGTCCTTGTTGGCCCAAGGTTACAATCACCCTTGTTTAGTGTATTTTGATGATTACAAAACATATTAGTTATTTGTACTAATAACAATTGTTGTTTAAGTGTGTTTCAGGTTTTTTTTATCATACTAGAAGTACTCTCACTCAAATACAAGGCTTTTGGACTCAAGACAATTCAATTTGGGCTCAAGTTGCAATATTGAAGATCAAGTGAAGATAGCCCACCTTGAAGAATAGCTTTGAAGTCTTTTAGAAGTTTGTAAGTTTAGTATGTTAAAGGTTGAATATAGGAAATTTGGCTCTAGGATTTGCACACACACACTTGTTTCATGTATTTCCTATGTTTTGAAAATAGTTTTTGAAAATGGTTGTTTCTAAGTTTTATGCCTTAGTTTATATATACATGTACCAAAGCTTTATATCCTGAAAAACTTGTTTAAAACATGTGTATAAACTATTTTCTGCATAATACTTAGCTATATGTATTTTTAAAATATTTATCAAAATTTTTCTAACTCAAAACAACCCTGTTTTTCAGTGTCAGGCAACATCGGTCGACCGGCCCGGTCGACCGGCGCTGTGCCTGGACATGCACTGTTTGTGCATGTCCGTCGGTCGACCGACCGGTCGACCGACAGAGAGCATTCTGCTCTCGGGAATTTTCGGTCGACCGGAAGAAGGAAACTGTGTTTCCTCCTTTTGGGTCGGTCGACCGGACCGGTCGACCGGGAGCCAACGGCTACTTCCAGCTGGCCTGGCGGTCGACCGGACCGGTCGACCGCCAAGCCTGCAAAATAGCAACGGCTCTTTCCTCTTTGGGATTTTCTGAAAATCTGTTTTCTTTTTCTATTTAACAGACTTTTGGAGAGTTGTTGGGGTGCTTTTGCAGGTTGAATTAGGTGAAAAGAAAATGTTTTTAACTTATTTTCAACCCTATAAATAGAGGAGAAGTCTCTCCTTCATACTACTAAGAAAAATTCCTCAAGTTTAGTTGTTTTCAAAAGAGAAAAGAAAAATAGTTTGAAGCTTTCAATTCCCATTTTTTTCAAGATTGTTTTTCAGTTGTGTTTGATTCTCTATATCACTCTACAACTGAAGTTTTCTCACCACACTTCATAGAGCCAAAAATCCTATACTCATTCTATAGTGAAGTTGTAAATTGAAGTGAGAGTGTTTGTAAAAGATTGAGAAAAAGTGTAGTGATCAAGTTGTGATCACTTTGTTCTTGTAATTCCTTCTTGTGGAGCAACCTCTTCGGTAGAGGTCCTTTGTATTCGGTGGAGCTCGGTGCTCGGTCTTCGTAGACCAATTGTAAAGGCATCCTCGGTGGATAGTGAAAACCCTTCACGGAGGTGAAGGCGGGGACTAGAGCAAGTGTGCTCGAACTCGAAACAAATCATCTTGTTTGCGATTGCCTTTGCGTTATTCTTGCTTTACATTTCTCTTGCTTTATATTGTCTTGAATTATTTGCTTGAGAACTAACCCTCTACTTGTGCAATCTTGTCTTGTTTACTTTACCTGCTATACTTGTTGTGTTACATTGTGTGCATCTCATTTCTCATCATCATACTTGGCATTGATCGATCACACCTCAATACAACACGATTGCATTGCGCACCTCTAACCCATATCTAGGGGAATTGGGAGGAAGGAGTTCAGAACCTCGCAAGGGGTATTCGGCTCTTAGTCGTGTTTTGAGAGATCGTTGCATCACTCATTTAATTAAAGTTTAAAAAGATCATTAGATTAGCATTCACACCTATTCACCCCCCCTCTAGGTGTTTTTCAGTCCTGGCTCAATTGGCCAACATCCCGGCACGGATTACCTTGTATGAGCTTCTTAGGCTGTCAAAGTCAACCAGAGAAGCTCTACAAGAGGCTCTGGCAAACGCTGAGGTCTTCATGACCCAGGTGCCAAAAGAGGAAGATGTAGAGATTGTCTCCACACCTCCCAGAATGCCCCCTGCATCACCTTCACGGCAGAGGATATGCAGGTTAAAGGGAAGCATGATCGACCCCTGTACTTCACAGGGTATATTGGATCATCTGAAGTGAACTGCATTCAGGTAGATCCAGGGTCCGCGTTGAGCATCATGCCTCGCCGGGTCATGCAACATCTGGGCATTCCTACTCATCGTTTGAGCCCTACCCAGACAACTATCTACGGGTTCAATGCCAACAGGACCTGTCCGATGGGGAAGATTAAGCTCAAATGCCAGATTGGAAGTTTAAAGTCGGAAGTGACATGCTACATCATTGATGCCGACACTTCCTACAACCTATTGCTGGGACGGCCGTGGATTCACCGCAACTCCATCGTTCCCTCTACTCTCCATCAAGTCATGAAATACATTGACGAGAATGGAAAGGTGCAGACGTTGATTGCCGAAAGGCATCCATTCAAAGGGGTCGAGAATTATTTCACAGACTCCTTACTGTACCAAGTTCGCGGGGAGTACGAAGTCAGACATGAGGACCTAGCACCCTACTACAACGCAACTATCCACATGGCCGAGAAGTTCACAAACTTCTACATCGATCATGTACCGTGCAGGCAAAATGCGCATGAAGATGCACTGGCGTCCCTCGCGGCCTCCTTAGCTCTTCCAGCTGGAGCAAAGGAGAAGGTATTCGTCTACAGCCACGACCTGTATTGCCCGAGAACTGCCCTCGAAGACTATCAGGAGTCAAAGGGAGAGTATCAAGGCAAAGAAGCGCTGGAATTGTCAACCGGGTCAGAGCTTAAAGACTGGCGATTCCCCTATATCGACTATGTCTTGTATGGCATCCTGCCTGAGGACGCCAAGGAAGTGGCTGCCATTCGAAGGAAAACCCCTAAATTTTACTACAATGCGATTGCACGAACATTGTATCGTCGATCGCATGACGGGGTCTTGCTCCGGTGCCTCTCACCAAAGGAGGCCCAAGAGGTATTGAAAGAAGCCCACGATGGTATGTGTGGAGCCCATCAACCTGGCCCAAAACTGGCACATCGACTCCAAAGATTGGGTTACTACTGGCCCAAGATGATTGCCGATGCCATCACTTATGCCAAAAGATGTCACGCCTGCCAAGTGCACGGCGATTTCATCTATCAAGCACCAGGGTACCTCCACTCCACGACCTCTACCTGGCCATTTGAAATGTGGGGGATGGATGTGATTGGTCCTATCAGCCCACCATCATCAAAAGGACATCTGTTTATTTTGACAATAACCGATTATTTCTCTAAATAGGCCGAAGCTATTCCTCTGAAGGAGGTAAAATCGTCTAACGTGATCAAGTTCGTGAAACATCACGTTATTTACCGTTTCGGTGTACCTCGGCGAATTGTCCATGACAATGGACCCCAGTTCATCAGCCAGGCGTTCCAGAGATTCTGCGCTAAGTTCAGAATCCAGAGTGTGTCCTCGACGGCATACTATCCTGCCGCTAACAGCCTCGCAGAAGCTTTCAACAAGATTATTGGCAAGCTTCTCAAGAAGTTCGTCTCGAAAAGTCAACGAGACTGGGACGATAAGCTAGGTGAATGCTTATGGGCCTATCGCACAACTGTGCGAACCCCAACTAAAGCCACGCCATTTTCTTTGGTATATGGGTGTGAAACCGTGCTTCCACTGGAAATCCAAATTCCATCTCTACGCGTCGCCTTGACAGCGGAGATGACAACAGAGGAGAAGCATCGACAGCGACTCCAAGAATTGGAGGCCTTAGACGATAAGCGTTTGCAGGCCCAACAAGAAATCGAGCTTTACCAAGCTCGAATTACCAAAGCCTTCAACAAGAAAGTTAAAATGCGAACTTTCAAGAAAGGTGATCTTGTTTAGCCGTCAGAAGACCCATGGTGATGACGCACAAGACAAAAGGAAAATTCCAACCCAAATGGGAAGGACCGTTTGTGGTAGAGTCAGTCTACTTGAATGGATCATATCGCCTCATAACCTCGAATGGCGATACACTCATGATGCCTATCAATGGCAGGTTCTTAAAGAAATACTATCCTTAAATGGTATTCTTCCGCTGATCAAGTTCAAAATTACACCTCTGATCAAAACAAGAAGAGTTTCTTCATTAATATCCAACGCCTCCGACGGCTAGGGATAGAGGAAAATGTTTGCTTCTAAGCCCAACATAAGTCTTCGACAACTCATCATGCTGAGGGGAATAACATGGCTAGCCCAACTTAAACGGTAGTTGGTAAAGGCATATCAAACCCGTTGATAGTTGAGGGTTTGCTAAAAATCCTAAGTGGACTCAACTTCACTCTCCCCTCCAAAATCCCTTACCAATTCTCATCCACAGAATGGTAGGCCTACAAGATACAGTTGTTGCCAAGTTAACACTATACCTCTGGCGCTTCAAACTCCACTTGTCCATTCTCATCAATAGGATGACAGGTCCTCAAATTGCTCATATCGCAAATCAAGTTTCTGACAAGTTAATATCACACCTCTGACAAAATTACTGTTTAAGTTAACATTATACTTCTAAACAGTAACCAAGCTTCTGCCAAGTTAATATTACACCTCTGACAGTCACTTTCCTTCAGACTTCCGTATTGAAGCTGATATGAATGATGCTAAGTTAACACTACACCTCTAGCATCTAAGTGATTGCTAAGTTCAACAATACACCTATGGCCATGACTTTTCCTCGACTTCCTTATCCAAGCCGAGATGACCAATGCTAAGTTCCACATTACACCTCTAGCATTACCCTCACTGTCAAGTTAAACATCACACCTATGTCAGTGACACTCTCAGTTTTTCCAAACGAAAGCTGAAATGCTTCTGAGTCAAGTTAATATCACACCTCTGATTCACATTCTTGTCGAGTTAACATCACACTTCTGGCAAGACAACTTTCAACCCGTTAAGTTAATATCACACCTCTAACGGTAAAGATTTTCCTAGATTCCCTGCGAGTCTAGTCTCACTTGTTATTCTCTTCAACAGAATAACAAGTCTACCTAAACACATTGTTAGGTTAATACTACACCATTAACAGTGTTTTCCTTCAAATCCCCAGCTGAGCCTAATCAAGTGAATCCTAAACCTTGATAAAGGCCCATTTTCCCTGGGGGTACGAGTTTCACTTGTCATTCTCCTTTATAGATTGACAGGTCCACCAAACATTATTTCATCTCTGTCAAGTTAATATTACACCTCTGACAGTATTGTGAAAGTTCCTGAAATAGGATCTTTCCCTACAAAATTTGACTTATTAAGATTATCATCATAATTTTGATGAAGTCAAAGTTCTTCTGCTTCTATGCGTCTGACTGAAGACAAAAGGTTCAAGACAATAGAAAGAGGCAGAAAGAAAAATGTCACTTTTATTTATATCCAGGCATATGAAAGTGTTACAAAACGCTCTCTTATACAATAAGATTGAGTGTTACAATTAAGGAGTACAAAGAAGTCCCTTTCTCTCTCAGAGGCCGTACTCACTCCTTAAAGCCGCATCTGATTCCAAGTGCACGATGTTTGGAAAAGCGCCAAACTTTCGCGACAATAGAAGCTGGCTGCACCATGATGCATGATGTAAACATCGAAAGAGCCCTAGCTGACTAAGCTAAGAGCAATGGTGTTCTTGAGGTCCGGTGGCAGCAGAAAGCCCTGCAACCCTTCATTCATGAGCATCTCTTTCGCCAGAAGGCCATCCAACAAACATGGAGTGTCCTCGATGTCACTTCTGGGGTGAGAGAGGAAGGGGATGCTATCTGCCACTATATCCACCGTAACTCCCTCGCCGCCATACCCACTGTGACCGTGACCAGCCCGCAAGCATGACGGGTGCGTCACATTCAAAGAGATCTTGACGAGGGTTAAGTCCCCGTCAGGGATCGTGATTTCTTCCCTTGTGGACGACGGAGACTATGATTTCTTCCCTTGTGGATGAACATCGAACAAGTTCGCTGGCCGATATATTCTCCCACGGGCCCAGCGAACGAGAAAAAGGACGATCAAGCCTACCTGCAAGGAATAAACAAAGGAATCAAAACATCTAGAACTTAGTACACTTCAACAGAGAAAACTAAGTGACAGACGCAGTTATTGCCGAAGACTACAGACGCGGGAATGACCCACGCAGTGAGCCAAAACTTTCGCGGTGGCAGAAACAGACGCGAGTTAAAACTGTGATACACGCAGGGTTCAAACGCAGTCCAATTTTCTGCATCTGCGTCTAACACACCAGGCGCGAAAAGACTCAGACGCTGAAAAATTGCCATCTCCCTGTTGAATGAACAGGAGTTGCAAGATTCGGGTCTGAAACCCTCAACCCGAGTTGGAATTCATCCAAGTCAGTGGCCTTAAAACGCGAGCTTCATGAGCAAAGCCAGCGCCAAGTGCCAAAGACTTCTGTACTCGCGTCCAGAGAAGTTCAAGTCGATGGCGCAAATTCCAAAAAAAAGGAATGCACCAACTAAGATTTCATCCAGATGGTGATATCTCTTTAAGAGATGCCAAGGTGCAAGCCTGTGTGGACTAAAAATATCATGGCAAGTCGGGACGGCATACCCACAGAGGCCTCTATCAAGAGTTGAACTCTCTGCATTAAAACGTGGACATGAAAGATGATCAAAGAGATGCTTTCTCCTGAAGAGACCAAACAGAAGCATGAAAGCTCTGGGTCATCTTCATCCACAGAGTCACCTCCATCCATGGAGACAGACCCCTGTTAGAAACTCTGAAGAAGGCGGAATTTCTCAGAGCAAATCAAAAGAAAACCGTCTAAGTTTGGGTTGTTAAAGGGGGAGAGGGTGAGCCTTATTTATAGGCAGCCCCTGATAACTGCCATTAATGGTTCCCGTCGGCCTTAATGACCGCACGACCGTCAAAGTCCAATAGGAGTCTGAAGCGTGGAACGTTGCTTCGGGAAGCGTCGCAGACGCTGGTCTCAAACCGCCAGCGCCGGTTTTGCATTAAAAGGCATTAACGCTTGAGTCCAATGAGGAACCAACGCGTGGACAACTGCTTCGGGAAACAACGGACGACCCAGTTTCCCAATCGTCAGTGAAGACTTGAAAGATCTCATGAAATCTTTAAGTCAGGCCGCATTTAACGCCTGGGAAGTTACATCAAGACGCAGATGAGAAAGCCGCGTCCAGGAATCCGCGTCCCCTTTTCAAACTGAATGACGTCCACCTGCATTCCAGAGGAATGTCCGCGTGACCCAAAGTTGCGTCCCTTCAGCAAACGGGGCCCATTTTAAGGGAAAGCACTTAATTCAGCAAAAGACTTAGGCCATTGTGGGATTAGTTGAAAAAAAACGCAAGGATGCGTCCCTCGCGTCTTCATCAGAGGAGCTGCGTCTGCATGGGTAGTGATGGGTTTTTGCACCTAGTCAAAAGACCCAGCGCTGCATCCTTAAGGACTGCGACTAGTGAGTCACACTCAAAAAACCGCGTCCTTCACGTCCACTTGAACCGCGTCTTCATTAGCAGGACGGATTCGTGTTTCTCTCTGTGAATTGACGCCGCGTCTCAGCAAAAGGACTTAGTTCTGCCTGAGTTCCTATGAACTGATGACCGCGTCTCTCTCTATGAATCAATGCCGCGTCTCATCAAGAAGACTTGAGTCAACGCCGCGTTTCATTAAAAGAAGTTGAATTCATCTATAGCAAGGCAATAAAGATGGAACAAGAACTTCAAAGACTTTTACTGTTCAAAAAAAAAAGAAATGGTAAAAGCAAGTACAAACACTCTTGGTGAATAGAGTGTCCTCTTTCTTTACAAAAAAAAAGAAGAAGGCTACAAGTCCTGGTTCGCCAAGGAACGGATTTGCTCTCTAAGGCGATGTATCTTATGTTGACGCGCCTTCTCAGCCTCCATGAGAGCTTGGGCCCGCAGATCCGCCTCAGATAAAAATCCCTGCGCTTGTACTCGGAGGGATTCCAACTCGGATGAACGAACAGAGAGGTTTGCTTCAACTTGCGCCTTGGCAGCCTCTAACTCCGCTAGCCTCTTTTCAGAGGTAGCAAGCCTTTGTTCGTTAAAAGCAATCATGGCCTCAGCCCTGGCTATAGCAGCCCGAGAGTCAAGGATAGCCTGCTTTGCAGCCTGTATGATCATGACAGATTCCTTGGACTCGACCGCTAGCCGTTGATGATCAGCCTGGAAACCTTCAAGAAGACGGGTGTTATCGATTATCTTCTCCTCCACCTCCCTTCGCTCCTGATCTTGAGCAGCAAGGAGCCTATTCAGAGTTTCCTGGGCTTCGTGGAATGAGCTGGCATCCTCCAGGGATCGAAGCTCTCTCAGGTCTTGTCCCAGCTGCTCCACCACCAGCAGACACGCCTGGGCTAGCGAAGGGCCTCCGGCCAACTTGATGTTCTCGGCCAAGTTTCCGAGAAACATCCGGGCGAATTCAAAGGAGCTACCCCCAGAACAAGTGGCGGTGCACTCATGACATGGCACGGATTCGCACCCAACAGGCGCGTCTCTCCGAAGTTCGCGTCCTTCCGATCCGGCCTAGCACCGCGTCTGCCCAATGGAATATCACTCGCGTTTTCCATTTCCAAAAGGTGCACCCCATGAAAGTCGCGTCTGTAAAGCAGTACCATCTCTGCTCTTCAAAAAGAACTGGCGTTCAGTCCTTGCTTCTGCAAATCAGTTTCAACAGTACACTGGCACAAGCAGACGATCGTCCACTCTGGCTTAAAACGCGTCCATGACAGACTAAAAGCAATCGGGGAGGTTTAGACTGTGTATCTAGACACTCAACACGATCAACTCTGGTGGCCTCAAAGAGTTCAACAGTACACTCATGAAGACCAACTCCAGATAAGATCAAACCCGGAGCATTAACAGTCCAGTCATAGAGGTGAATTCAGCTAGAGTCCAAAGTATTTCGAAATCCGTCCCAGTTAACTGCGGAATATCAAAAACTTTGGAGGGGGTTCTGTAGGCTGTCTAAAAATCACTAAAAGACAAGCCATTAAAAAGCAGAGCCTCAAGTTCTAGACGCTTGGGCTCGACACCCGCGTCTCAACATCAAGGCGCGTGGGCTCGACACCCGGGCTCGACACCCGCGTCTCAAGTTCTAGACGCGTGGGCTCGACACCCGCGTCTCAACATCAAGGCGCATGGGCTCGGCACCCGCGTCTCAAGTTCTAGACGCGTGGGCTCGACACTCGCGTCTCAACATCAAGGCGCGTGGGCTCGGCACCCGCGTCTCAAGTTCTAGACGCGTGGGCTCGACACTCGCATCTCTCAACATCAAGGCGCGTGGGCTCGACACCCGCGTCTCAACATCAAGGCGCGTGGGCTCGACACCCGCGTCTCAATATCAAGGCACGTGGGCTCGACACTCGCGTCTCAAGTTCTAGACGCGTGGGCTCGACACCCGCGTCTCAACATCAAGGCGCGTGGGCTCGACACCCGCGTCTCAACATCAAGGCGCGTGGGCTCGACACCTGCGTCTCAACATCAAGGCGCGTGGGCTCGACACCCGCGTCTCAAGTTCTAGACGCGTGGGCTCGACACCCGCGTCTCAACATCAAGGCGCGTGGGCTCGACACCCGCGTCTCAGCATCAAGGCGCGTGGGCTCGACACCCGCGTCTCAGCATCAAGACGCGAGGGCCCAAAGCCCGCGTCACAGTATCAAGGCGCATGGGTTGAAACCCGCGCCTCGGTTATAACCGCCCTGGTTATGGGGCCAGTCGCCGCCCACATAGCGTGGAGGTCAGCCCCTCATTGTGGAGCACTTTTAGGGGGCCGTTCACCCCTGGAGCCTCTATAAATAGCCCCGTCGCTATGAAGAAGGGGTCAGATTTTCAGAGAAAAAGCAGAGATCAGAGATAGACAACAGGCTGACAGAGAGAGAGAAGCAAGAGAGAGCTCAACTCTTCAACAAGCTCGCTGCGTACGAGTTGCCCCTTTGCCTACCTTTCTTTGAGAGTTTTGGTAGACAGAGCTGTGTTACTCCTTCTACCAGCGAAAGAGAAGATCCCTGACGACCCCGACGGTCATCCGGTCAACGGAGAACAAGATTCACTCTCCACCGTCAACACGAAGAACCCAGCACTAAACAAAGGGAGGATTCAAGACTCAACATCCTCCCTCCCTTGTAACTGGAAGGAAAATAGTTTTGTTGTAATTTTTCATCTGATTCAAGAAAATTTTACAGTGAACACCTTCATTTCTTTTTGCGGCGCATGCAAAAGGGTCAAAAGCTAATTCCATTTGGAAGAATCAAATCTGAGCCCATTGCTTATGAAATCTCAGTGGGGGGGGGGTAGTTTTGAGTCTCCAAAAATTTTCCATTATGGACAAAAGTCACATCACATGATGAAAAGAGTGGGGCATGATTTTACCAAAGGATCGGCCCTTAATTTCAGCAAAGAAAAATGAGCATTACTTTGTTCATTAGTACCAAAAGTTAAAAACCCCGACCATTATCACCAGACCCGAAGAGGACTCGATTATGTATCTATGTCAGTCCCATCAGATTTCAGATCTGAAGAAGAAGTCCATCATGGTAGCTCATCAGCAACATCGCCGTGGGACTCAGACATCAGTGTCAGTGTTACATTCAAAAATCTATCAGTGAACATGGTATCAGCCAGCCATTTAGAAGCTGACGGAGAAGATATTTTAAATCTGAAGAATTGATCCAGTCAGACTCTGATCCATGGATTAAGCACTTAAATACTCTTTAGAATGTACGCTTTGAACAATACGACCCACCCACTGAGGATAAAGTGACTCAAATAAATCTTGGAGATGAGGCTAACCCCAAGCCCATTTTCATAAGTGAGAGCTTATCACTTTTTGAGAAAGAAGACTTAATACATCACATACAGAGTATACAGATGTCTTCACTTGAATTACGAGGAGATGCGTGGGCTCGATCCCAGATTGCTATGCATCGCCTCAATATCGACCAGGACGCCAAGCCAGTTAAACAACAATAATGGTTCTGTCCCATGATCATAAAAGCAATCGAATCAGACGTCAAGAAGCTCATACACTTTAGTTTCATCGGGGAAGTGCAACATCCTGATTGGACAGCTAATATAGTTCCTGTTCCCTAAAAGAATGAAAAGATCTAGATTTACATCGACTACTGTGATCTAAATGATGCTTGTCCTAAAGACAAATTTTCTCTCCCGATCATGGATAATATGATTGACAATATGTGTGATTTTAAGAGGATGTCTTTTATGGATGGCTTCTCAGGGTATAATCAAATAAAGATGTACCCTGAAGATGAAAAGTACACATCTTTCAGGACGCCTTTGGGAGTATATGGTACATGGTAATGCCCTTTGGCTTGAAGAGCGCTGGTGCAACTTGTCAACGCGCCATGAATACGATCTTCTATGAGCATACATGCAAGACTGTAGAATGCTATGTCAATGATATCGCTGTGAAAAGCTACAACAAAGGCAATTTTCTTGGAGATCTTAAAAGAATGTTCGACATCATGCGGGCTCACCAGTTGAAGATGAATCCAACCAAGTTCTTCCTGGGGGTAGCCAGTGGCAAATTCCTTGGATTTATTAGTACATCCAAAGGAATTCACCTGGATCCAGAGAAAGTTCGCACCATTCAAAAGATGCAACCTCCGAGAAATCTTAAGGAACTTAGAGGCTTACAGGGACGATTGGCTTATATCTGAAGATTTATATTGAAACTTTCAAGATGTTGCCAACCCTTCACCAAACGAATGAAGAAGAAAGTCTCATTCGTTTGAGATAACACTTGCCAAAAAGCATTCGAAGAGATCAAGGAGTATCTCACACACCCTCCCGTTCTGGTAGCTCTAGTATCACAAAAATCTTTCTTATTATATGTTCGAGTTATGGATCATTCCCTGGGAGTTTTGCTAGCTCAGATCAATGATCAAAATCATGAACAAGCAATCTACTATTTGAGTAGAACAATGATTGCGACGGAGCATCGTTACAACCTGATCGAGAAGGAATGCTTACCCTTAGTCTTCACCATTCAGAAGATGCGACACTACCGTGTAGGGTAATGCAATTATGTCATTTTTAGAGTTAGTCCCCTGTGATTACTCATGATAAGACCATCTTCGCTAATTACAGATTAGCAAAATGGGCCATATTGTTCTCACAATACGAGATGCAATTCATGCCACAAAAGGCGATCAAAGGTCAAGATGTGGCAGATTTCCTGGCCGATCACCCAATTCCAGAAAGTTCAAAAATTTATAATGATCTTCCAGACACGATTGCAGAAGTTAACGTGATTCACGTCTCCTCAGAAGAACAAGAGTGGCAACTATTCTTCGACGAAGCATCAAGAACAAGTCCTGAGGGAATATCGTTGCAGGTGTGAGGGTGGTACTTATTTTCCCACATAATTACATGATCCCTCACGTATTTTCATTAACTGAGCCGTCTTCAAATAATGTTTTAAAATACAATGCTCTTTTGATCGGAATGCAACTTGCTGAAGAGACCTCAAAGCGTATTGTGATTTAAAGCTCATTGTCAATCAGGTTCGCGAGGAGTACGAAATCTGATATGAAGACTTGATACCCTATCACCGCAACCATTGACATGGCAGAGAAGTTTAAAAACTTCTACATTGACTATGTACCACGTCAGCAAAATGCGCATGCAGATGGATTGGCATCTCTCGCTGATTCATTGGCCCTTCATGCTGGCGCCACAGAGAAGGAACTTATCTACAGTCGTGACTTATACTATTGCAAATTTGCTCTTAAAGACAGTAAAACTCTAAGAGGAGATCTTCAAGTTAAAGTGTTTTTTGAGACTTCAATAAGACTCGAGCCTAGAAATTAGCGATTCTCTTATATTGACTTCGTCTTGTACGATATATAGCCTGACGACCCTAAGGAGGCTGCTGCCATCAGAAAGAAAGCTCCTCAATTCTATTATAATGCGATCACGCGAACATTGTATCATCGCTTGTATGACGAAATCTTATTTTGATGCCTTTCATATAAAGAAGCACAAGAAACACTAAAGGAAACTTACGGAGGTATGTGCAGAGCTCACCAACCTGGACCTAAGCTCGGAGATTGGCTCAGAAAACTTGGCTATTATTGGCCGAAGATGTCCCCTGACGCCATCGTCTATGCTAAACGATGCCATGCCTATCAGATTCATGGTGACTTTGTCCATCAAGAACTGGGACATCTTCATCCAACGTCCTCTTCATGGCCATTTGAGATATGGGGAATAGATGTTATCAGACTCATAAGCCGTCTAACATCCAATGGACATCGCTTCATCTTAGCCATAACTGATTACTTCTCTAAATGGGTGAAAGTTGTTCCCTTGAAAGAAGTAAAGACATCAAACGTGATCAAGTTCATCAAGCATCGCATACTCTATCACTTTGGTGTACCCTGATGAATTGTCCATGATAATGGATCCCAATTCGTCAGCCAAGCATTCAAGAGGTCCTACAGAAGCTTTTGACAAAACCATTAGAAAAGCTTCTCAAGAAATTGTCTCAAAAAGTCAACATGACTAGGACAACAAATTAGGCGAATGCCTATGGGCTTACCGCACAACAATGAGAACCCTGACAAAGGCTGCGCCATTTTTCTTGGTGTACGGACTTGAAGTTGTACTTTCACTGAAGATTCAAATCCCATCTCTACGAGTTGCCTTGACAACCAAGATGATGGATGAAGAGAAGCATCGATTGCGCCTCCAAGAGTTGAAGCTTTAGATGACAAACATTTGCAAGCCCAATAACAAATCGACCTCTATCAAGTTTGAATTTTTAGAGCCTTCAATAAGAAAGTTAAAGAACGGTTTTTCGAGAAAAGCAACCTTGTCTTAGATATCAGAAGACCCATGGTTATGACACATAAGACAAAAGAAAATTTTCAACCCAAATGGAAAGGTCTATTTATAGTAGAGTCACTTTACTCAAATCGAGCATACCACCTTATAACTCTGGACGGTGATACGCTCATGATGTCGATTAATGGAAGATTCTTAAAAAAGTACTATCCTTAAAGGGACTCTTCTCATGATCATGTTAATACTACACCTCTGATCAAAGCTTTACCTTGATCAATCAGATGGATTAGGTTTGAGATCCAAAATGTTTGGGAGAGCGCCAAAGAAGAGCATCCTTATTCAACAGATTACTCAATGTCGATCGAAGTCGAGCCAGCCGAATATTGCTGACATTGTGATGCATGATGTTAATATTGAAGAAAAAATAAAGTTAGAAACTTCAGTTTTAGCTTTGCCACTCTTCTCAAGATCAGGTTAACACTACACCTCTGATTGAAACTCCAGCCTGATCAATCAGATGGATTAAGGTTTGAGATCAAAAATTTTAGAAGAGCACCAAAGAAAAGCTTCCTCACTTAGTGGATCACATCGGTCGATCGACGCCAAGCCGACCGATCATTCAAGATTATGATGCATGATATAAACATTGAAGAAAAGACAAAAGTAAAATATCAATTTTTTTGCCTTGTCACTCTTCTCTAATATATAGACATGCACCCATCTTCAACATAGAAGAATAGGTCATATTTTGAAGTCGAGCATGCCTAAGCAACAATTTAGGCACTCCTCTTTCTAATCATTCCTCTCGATCCAGAAGGATGGCTTATCTAGCCTGACTTTTTCATATGTAATGTTGGCATGCCTCCCTTCTCTTGTTCGATTGATCAAAGCTTGACCCAATGACAAGGCATCCGAAAATCAGATGGTGGATTTGAATTAGTCTATCTGATGACTTATCAAATGAAACTCATCAAAGAAGATTTGTGACGCATCTTTGCAGAATCTTTCCATCGTATTCACATTCATATCAAGGTGTGGTGTTTGGTCGACTCTCATAAAGAATATAATGAGTTTATCTGATGGCTTATCAAATCAAACTTATTGAAGAAGGCTCATGACACATCTTTACAGAACCTTTTCAATGTATCCACATTCAGATCAAGATGTGGCATTCGGTCAACTCTCATAGAAAATTGAATAAGTTTATCTGATATTTTATCAAGTCAAACTCATTTAAAATGGTTTGTGACATATCTTTGCAGGACCTTTCTTTTGTTTTCACATTCATATCAAAGTATGGTAATTGAATGAGGATCAAAGAGGACTCCATGAGAAGGTTAATTTACAAACAAAACCCTCCCAGAATTCAAATTCACCTCTGTGATCCCCAGCTCATCTGTGTAGTGAAAACTTAGGAGATACACTACGCTCATCCAACACCTCCAATAGCTAAAGATAGAAAAAACAGTTGGTATTTAAGCTTAACGAAAAATCTTCAACAACTCATCATGCTGAGGGGAATAGCATGGATGGTAGTTGGCATAGGCATACCAAATTGATTGATAACTGAGTGTTTACTAAAAATCCTGAGGGACCTGATCCCGCCTTCCCCTCCAAAATCCCTCACCGATTCTTGCCCATGGAATGGTGGGACTACAAAATACTATAATTGTTTTCCCAGTGAAATAATCATAGATAGAACTGTCATGTTAAAATTATACCTCTCGCATACTCTACTGTTAGGTTAATATTATACTTTTAAAGTGATTTTCCTCAATTTTCCCAGCAGATAACAATTTCATCTTATCAATTCTCCTCAATAAAATGACAAGTCAACTAAGTAGCTCAAATTGCAAAATTTCTCGGTCAAGTTAAATACTACACCTCTGACCAAAATTGCTTATATCACAATACAAATCCCTGTTAAGTTAATATTATACCTATGACAGTGATTCTCTCAATTTTTTCAACGAAAATGAGACATCAATGCTAAGTTAAAATATCACACTACTAGTATCCATTTCATTATTAAGTTAAATACTACACTTATGATAGTGATCTTTCTTCAAGCTTTCTCATCAAAATTCAGACGTCAATGCCAAGTTAATATCATACCTCTAGCATTTATCCTGCCATCAAGTTAACACTAAGCCTATGAAAGTAATTTTTCTCAGTTTTCTTAATGAAAACAAGATCTTCTTGATGCTAAGTTAATATTATACCTCAAGCACATATTCTTGTCAAGTTAATATTACACCTCTGACAATTCAATTTTCTCAAACTACAAATTTAAACCCATCATGTTAACATTATACTTCTGACAGTAAAATTTTCATAAATTCCTAGTGGATCGAACTCCACTTTTTATCAATAAAATAGCAAGTCCATAAAATTTGTTCAAATCACGAATTCAATCCCTGTTAAGTTAATATTACACCTTTGACTATGTTCTTCTCAATTTTTCTCAGTGAAAATGAGATTCCTCAGTGCTAAGTTAACATTATACTTTTAGCACCCATTTCAATGCTAAGTTAATATTACACCTCTGACATATCCCTGTTATGTTAAACACTACACTTTAACAGTGTATCTTCTCGATTTCCTTAGCGGAAATGAGTTTTAGGTTAAAATCATACCTTTCTAACTTCACTTCTCTTGTGGAGTTACTTAACTCTTAATTGCTATGTTAATCGTTACCTCAAGCAATTAAAATTCAATATCTCTAGTTCATCTGATTTTCAAACAAAAACAGAAAATAAAGATGAGACAGAGTCAAAATATCATTTTTATTATTTAGATTAAAAGGTAAAAGTGATACAAGCACTCTCTTATTCAATAGGAAGAGTGTTACAAAAGGAAGATGAGCCAAAAGTTAATCTCGCTCAGCGAGAAACTTTATCTAGTCTTTGAGGCGTTGAATGTCTCGTTGGCGCGCTTTCTTAACCTCAGCCAGGGCTTGGACCCTCAACTCTTCCTCTGATAAAAGCTTCTACACGTCTAAAAAAAACTTTTTCATTGGATATTGTCTTCATGATCGAATTGCTCTACATCTAGAACAATATATCTACTTCTTCTCCTCTTGAGAACAATGATGTTCCTCAAGGTCGAAATGCTGTGGAACATTCAGTTTTCACCCGAACGTCTGGGGATGAAAGTCTCGTCCTGCACAAAGTCGTGATCCTTCGCTTAGAGGAAGATTTTGTTCCAATGAGCATGAGTATCTCATTGCTGTCACTTCCTTGAATAAGATTGGTGAAGGAAGGATCGAGATCATACTGGCGCATCGTGTCCAACATTATCTGAGTGCAAACTAATAATACCACAGGAAGGTCCAGACCTGACAAAGCCACTTATAGTCTCTGTTCTACAGATCCTCTTCGCCCTCTTTGAAATTGTCTCTGAAAAGAAACTCAACTTCCTGAGTAGTTGCCCGTCAAGCAGGTTTATCGTTCTTGTTTGCTCCGATGAATGCAGGGACTGCCTTCTGCAGACTTAAGAGGAAGTTAGGATCTACACCGCCAATGTGACCGAAGTGGTTTCTCTTGGTCAAGGAATTCAATGAGTACCTCACTACAAATAAAAATATAAAAACAGTATTTTGAAAACAATAAAGGTACACTAAGGGTTGAAGTTCAGAAGTGGGGCTAACACATAAGACCCGCGTTCTATGACTAAAATGCGAGGCTCACATGAAGCTCATGTTTAGACTCTGCACTTAGAAAATTTTCTAAGTCTTGAGACTCAAAAGCGAGTCTCACAAATGAAACCTGCGTTCAAAAGTCTCAAGATGTGGAGTCCCTTTGACTCGCACTCAATTCATAGACTGGAAGGTCGCGTTGATAAAGTGAAAAAGTGTCAGGATTACCAGACCCACTTTCTACTCATGAACGTGAGAATCGTGTTCACAAAATCAAATTTGGACATGCGAGATCTGCGTTGACTATTCAACTTCAACAGAAGTTTCAAAAACTTCAACAAAAAGTTTAAGAGACAAATCTCTTCGTATTCTTAATGGTGAAATCCATTCTACTTCAGAAATAGGGGCTTCCTGAGGAGGAGAACCACCCATAGTGGTTTGCGCAGTGTCAGTGCTTGAAGAAGCAGCAGAGTGCTTGCCTTTTGGGGCCATTTGCACGATGAAAATCTGTGAGAAGATTCAATAAAGCTTGAAGATTTATGGGTTCTAAGAAGGCTAAAAGTTTTTGATTATCAGACGTGGGTCTGATAAGAAAAGATGTACAGTCAAGTGAAATTGACTGTTGAAAGACCCGGATCTTATAGGCTCTTCAATGGCTAGGATACCCAGTGCATATCTCAAGCTCAATCTGAGCTAGGCACGCGTTCAATGCAGCACTCGCATCCGCATCTAGAGGCATCCAATGCGATCTTCGCATTTTAAACTGAGAATCACATTTCAAAGTGGCGTCTCATCATCAATTAAGAGTCATGTCTCAACATCAACTGAGAGTCGCGTCTCATAGTCGCGTCTCAACATCAATTGAGGGTCGCGTCTTCATTGAAGTTCGCGTCCAAAGAGGACCAATATGACAATCGCGTCTTCATCAAATTAGGGTCTTATACTCTCCCCCATACAAAGAGTATGTCCTTGCTTCTACAATCAATTCAACAGTACATTGGCAAAAATAATCGACAACTCTGCCGGTTCAATAGTACACCGACAAACAAAGCAGAGCTCATACAAGTGCCAGACTGAGTTTTTAGACACTCGTGATGTCTTCTCTGGAGGCTTCAAGCAATTCGACAGTATACTCATGAAGACGAGAATCTAGGTAGGATCAAGCTCAGGACATCTTGAAAGATTGCCAATCCAATCATGCAGAGCCCCAAATCAACATGAAGTTAAAATATTCTAAAATCTGTCCCAGTCAACCGGGGAGTGTCGAAAACTTTCGAGGGGGTTCTATGGGCTATCTAAAAATTATTAAGAGACAAGTTCTCAAGACGCGGATATCACTCCAACACAAAGGTCGCATTTCAACGTCCTCAAAATGCGGACCTCACTCCAACGCGAAGATCATGTTTCAACTAAAATGTGAACCTCGCATCCATGGGGCAAATGCGAACTTCAAAAACGCGTATCTGAGTAACTCTGCGTGTCATCTCAAGCGCAGGTCTGAGTAACTATGCATCTCACGTGGGTCTGAGCAACTCTGCGTTTTGCATCTCATGCAGGTCTGAGCAACTCCACGTCTCGCGTCTCATGCGGGTCTGAGTAACTCCGCGTTCTAACTGAAACACGGACTTTGAGTACCGCATCAACAACAATAATGCAAGGTTTGCGTCCACCGCGAGACCCGCATTTCTGTTATAACTGACAATTACTGGGTCAATTAACTCCTCATATAATGGGAGAGTTAATCCTCATTATAGAGGAATTTTATGGGACAATTATGCCCCTAAGACCCCCTATAAATAGCTTCAAGAGCTATAGGGAAGAAAAGTGGAGAGGAGAGGGGGTTTTTCTGAGATTGAGAGCTGAGAATTCTCAAGCTAAAAGCTTTTTGCTTGTCAACCACAGAGGTTCAGAGAGTAAAAAGGAGAGCTCCTTTCTGATTACTTTTGAGAGCATCTCAGAGAGAAGCTTGTCATCAGCCAGTCAATGGAGAAAAAAATCACTCCCCATCGCCACATCAAGAACCCAGCCCTAAACAAAAGAAGATCTAGATATTCTCCCCTCTTTTATAATCAAAATTATTCCATTATAATTTTCATTCACTCAAAGAAATTTTACTTCGCATTATTTTTCTGACCAAACAACGGTGTTTTTAGTTTCACTAAAATGTAGTGTCAATGTTACCTAGTATATGAATTGCTTTAGTACACGGCATGAAAACAGGGGGAAAATGTGAGTAGCCCAGAACGCGGCACAATGGGGGTAGTATTTGTTGGATATTTTAGAGATCCATTTCCAAAATTAAACATGTAACTAAGCTAGCATTCAAAAAAATCTTAGACATGAATTATTTATTATAAAATATTTTTAAAAATAATAAATCGAGGAAAAAGCAGTTGTGAAACACTACCTTATAAGACAATAAGCTTGTCTCCTTATTCAGATATTGAATCGGCCTCATGTCCTAACGGTAAAAGTCTCAATAGTAAATCGTCAGCACCTGCCCTTGGACGGGAAAGCAAGCCTCTGCTCAGATGAAAAAGTTGCTTCCCATAGAATGTAAGAAAAGAACAGAATTTAATTTAAACTTGATACTTCTCACAAGGATCAACCTCAGAGAATTTAGAGAGAGGGAGAGAAGAGAGCTCTTATTCATATTGAGAATGAAGGTTTGAAGGTCCTTTTATAGACTCAAGACCCCACCATTAACATGAAATAAATGAAAATATTAAATAGCCAAATTAATACAATGAAACGGTAAGAAATTAATTCAGGTTTTAAATCAAATATTAATTGAAAATTTTAAACCATGTTTAATTGAAAAATTAAATTTCTATTAATTAGAAAATTAAATCTAATTTTTTAATTTGAAATCTCATCTTAATTAATTAATTAAGATGGACATTAAAACCACTTTAATTGGGTGATCAAGCCAATTAAAGAAGAAAATATTTTTATGTTTAGTCAAAATACCAAATACTATAGCTAAGAAACATGATTCTCAATGAAGTTCAATATATATTTAAAATATGCAGCGATCCCCTCAAAATCAAGTGGGAACTCAAGCTTTTCAATGCAAAATATCCAACAGTCTCCCCAAAATCTTGAGTTTCAAGAAAGATAAAACAAAATAAAAATAATGTATAATAAAATAAATCATCAAACCATAAAACAAGAATGAAAGTTGGGCAACATCTACCTGTAAATTCGGGACAGGTGGACTACGTCTGGATCCTTCCTTAGTGAATTCATCGCCATCTGAGAGACATAGTGGACTACGCTTGAAACTAGCCTCTTTTTTCAGATATTGATAAAAGACACACATAGTAGTCTCCATCCATTGAGCGAACGAGTTGAGCGTTAATGGTCATGCTCACAATAACTGACTCATGAGAGTTTTTAAGGGTCAACCCTACCCCCTAACTGCGGTTGCCACAGTTCCTCTCGTATAGATAAGTCCTCAAAGGCTACTATAGCTGGATGTTATACCCTCCACACTGCATGCGTTAGACTTATTAAGAGTTTAACTCAATCTTACCTAGTTGTATTATGAGAGCATCATCACCATAGAGAATGGACAGCAACTATAATTCTACATTTAGGATGTAAACATATCCAGGTTGATGCTCCACACGAGTGACATCAGTCCAGCTTGTTTCTATCACATTGAATCTTTTTCATGGAATCAGCTCTCAATCAAGTAGGTTGGATTCCTGCTATCGGTGAACCTTACTATGGGCTTAACTCCAACTCCCTTGATGATTCTAGGACCACACTCCTAGAAAGAGTTCCTCATTAAGTTGAACTTTATAATGTCTAGGGTCAAACATAAGCTTAACAACTTTTATATTTTCAAGTTATGATAGTCAGAGGTTAACTCTTCTTAACCACATACTTATAGATCTTGACACCCTTTCAAAGTGGACCTATAGAGCCCTCGGTGACATTGTATCTTAAGAGCTTTTGAGTTTAATGCAATAATAATTTATCATTTTTACGTAGGCCCCCCATTGGGATGAAATGCAACAAGTATGAATATTATTTTATCAAAATAATAATTTTAATCCGTGCAAATAACAGATCAAACTAGTCAATACTAAAATCATAAAATTTCTAGCAGCTGAATATGTACTTCAGATAAAATTCTTTATCATTTATTCTACTCACTTATTACAAAACAATGATGATGTCAAAGACTGAATTTTTTATCTTTTGAAATGGCTGCAAATTGGTTCCTTGCTGGATAGCAAAGCATCCTAATTTATGTGGTAATGTTACTACAATAGTAAGGAATCACTTTACATTAGAAAAATATTACTAATAAAATTTAGTAAACTAAACTAACAATTATATAAGTTTTTTGGTTTGCATAAAAAGAGATGTTTTGGAAACAAAAGCAAAAGTAAAATTGACAGTGAAGATAGATATTGTTTATATAAATTTATAAAATTTAGATAGATGAATGACCGAGGAAAATTATTTAATAATAGAATTTTAGTTAATTTATCAAATAATTTTTCTTTGTAATAAATAAATTTTTTTTGTTGAATATGTAAATAATTCATGTTTTCAATATAGTTCCTATAATGACTAATATTATTTTAAAATAAACATAATTAATAGAAAATAAAATTTTCTTGGAGTAACATGGGTAGGAGAGTATCCTAACTCCAAGAACATTTTATTAAAATAAATAATAGTTTTAAATAATTCACTGATATATCTCTAAACATAAAATGACAGTTCATTTGATTTGCAATAGTCAAAATCTGTAATCGGCTTTAATTTGCACGATGGCTAAAATCAAATTTTGCATACTGACATAATATACACAGTGGTGATATCTTGCTCATTGGCTAACCCACACAATGATAATTGGATAATCTCATACACTAAACAATGAGATTAAAAAATTAATGGATATATGACAACTCGAATTATTTTATTTTAATAATAATTTATCTGATTTTATTGCACATGTAAGAATTTTAAGAGTTGGCGTAAGGCAATCAAATTTTTCTTATAATCTTAGTTAGGATAATTTAGCAATTCGAATACATTATACAAATTTTAGGACTAGATTTTCTTTTCAAGTTGATTCTCAATTCCTAATTGTACCAAGTCAATTGTTAGGTTAGTCAAACCCAAATTTTATCAGTCCAATTGGCCAGGTTGGCGTAACTCAGATGGGAGATTTTTCGCTCTTGGTGTTCCTTAATTAAAGAATCACGTTGAGTATCCTTTCTTAGTTGACACTAATCGTACAAAATTTTGAAAAAATAATTCCTTTCAATTTTCTTATCTTATTGAAACTTCTATTTCAGCTACATGTAGTGTATACAAATGATGTGTATTTACTACAAGATGAAAGCATAAGAGGACCGACTATTTCATCATATGTTCATAAAGTCATAATGAAATAAATTCATACCTCTTGAGTGGATGAGAAATTTATCAAGATTGTAAAACTTGAATGAAGATATAAAGTTAGAGACAATATGCCTGATTGAAAAATATATTATTTCTTGTTGAAGTTGGAGTTTGATTCCATATTTATCCTTTCAACAAAACTCTACAAAGAAGTCTCTAAATGATTATAAGTAATCTATGATAAATATTTATCATCATGTATGCATTCTCTCTAAATCTCTGGCAACATACAATTGATAATAGTTAAAGTAATCTTCTTTAAGAATTCTCATTAGTAAAAGATTTAATATGATACTGATAACTTAGCTGTCTCAATTCATAAGTCATAGTCACAAACAATTATATTTGTATAGAAAAATACCTAAACAAATATGGAAAATAAAAGTGAACTTATATCATTGAAGAAAAATGTTCAGATTTAATTTTTTTTTAATAATTATAAGAAATTTCTCGATTCGTCTTTTATATGGACTACTTCCTATTTCAAGTTATCTTTCATGTATATAGTAAAACTATAACAGAATATGAAAATCTTTTGCTAACTCAAAGTTAGAAATCAGTAAATAAATTTACTCACAAGTTAAAATAAGTATTTAATAATAAAATAATATAAAAATATCATAGGCTAATAGTGGTACACCAGTTTGACCCAGTGATCCAACTAGTTTCAAGCAGTACAAAGAATTGAATGCATATTTGAATAATACACGAATGAGCATAATTATTCTTCCATTTTCATATTGTATTTGTCAAAGGAAAAAAAGAAGAATTAATTTACACATTAAGTTTTTTTATTTTTTTTCATAAAATGACATGTTCTTTTGTTTAATTATGCATCAAAAGTAAATAAATTGAAAAAGTGAACTTGTCAAAAGGATTAACCACTAGGATATATAAAAGATCCACTTATGGGACAAATTAAAATATGGATCTGAACTAAATAATCTTATCCTACTAAGATTTCAATAAATGAATACAAACACAATTTATGGTTGGCATGTAAAAGGTACATGCAATATCAAGAGCTAAATAAAATGTGAATGATATTGAATTAATCTAGCTAACAAATTATATAATTTATTTATTGACTGAAAAATCTGAATATAAACTCGAACGTGCACAATCAAATTTAATAAGGAATATTTGAATTTAAAACAATAATTAATATTTAAAACCAAAAGTTATCTATTGTCTTCTAGATTGTTGGATATTTTAGAGATCTATTTTCAAAATTATACTTGCAATTAAACTAGCATTCAAAAAACTCTTAGACATGAATTATTTACTATAAAATATTTTCAAAAAATAATAAATCAAGAAAGAAAAGCCAGCCTAGGGTAAGCAATCATGAAACACTGCCCTAAAGGACAAGCCTATCTCCTTATCCAGACGTAGAATCAGCCTCATCTCCTAGTGGTAAAAGCCTCCCTGATAAATCATCAGTGCCTACCCTTGGACGGGAGAGCAAGCCTCTGCTCAGATGAAGAAGTTGTTGCCCATAGAATGTAAGGAACGAAAAGAATTTAGTTTAAAATTGAAGTCTTCTCACAAGGAGCAACCTCAGAGAATTTTAGAGAGGGAGAGAACAGACTCTTATTCTTGTTGAGAATGAAGGGTTGAAGCTCCTTTTATAGGCTCCAGGACTTCCACCATTAACATCAAATAAACATAAATATTAAATAACAAAATTAAAACAATGAAATAGGAAGAAATTAATTCAGGTTTTACATAAAATATTAACCATGTTTTATTGAAAAATTAAATCTCTATTAATTGGAAAATTAAATCTGATTTTTTAATTTGAAATCTTATCTTAGTTAACCAATTAAGATGGACATTAAAATCACTTTAATTGCGTGATCAAGGCAATTAAAGAGAAAATATTTTTATGTTTAGTCAAATAAAACCAAACACCAAAGCTAAGAAACATGATTCACAATGAAGTACAATATATATTTGAAATTTGCAGCATCCCCTCAAAATCAGTGGAAACTCAAGCTTTTCAATACAAAATATCCAACAATATTCTTTGTTTTGCTTTGTTCATCCTAAAATTACTAACGATTAGAAATTTTTAATGATTAGACATTTTAAAGTAAAATTTTAAGCCACTAGGTATCAATGATCAAATTTAGAGGACTAAATATGATGTGACCCCAACTACTTGAAAAGGGGGTATTAAATGGAATGGAGTTATGGAGATGACTCTTATAAGAAACATTACCAACATTAATGGTCACTCCTAAAGAAATGGATCATATGTCTTATTATACTAGGACATTGAAGTATCCTAAAGCATAAATGAGTTTTTATTGGTGAAAAGAATATATTCATGAAATTCTACAGAAGTTCAAGATAGAAAATCATAAATAATGGCACTCCATCTGAAACCGACATGAAGTTGAGTTAAAAAGGTAAGGTATAAAGGTGAGTGTTGACACTTTGAGAAGACAAACTCTAGATAGTATTTTAACTAGTCCAAATGATGTCCAAACTTGTCGACATTACAAAATATGAGTTGTGAATGAGTTGTTGGCCCAAAGGCCTTCCACCCTAGTTTTGATGATGATTAACTCATGTAGTTATGTTTACTAATAATCTTGTGTTGTTTAAGTTTCAGATCATTAGCAAGATATTAGTTGGTGATTAGCTTCACAAAGGTGTTTAGAAGCTTTTCATGGTGATTCCAGGGCCAAAGCATCAAGATCATACCTTGCCTAGCTCAGGATCACGGAGTTTGGACCAAGTCGCCTTGAAGATGAAGATCGTCAAGAAGACTTAGGTATCCTAGTTTAGTTAGTGTGTTTTAGATCCATTTGTAAAGCTTAGTATAGTTGATATGCTCAAGTGCACAAACACACACGTTTTCATGTTTGGAATTGGTTTTCATGAATGATTGATCAAAACAAGTTTACATAGTTTTTATGTATATTAGATATGTTCTAGATATACATACATGCTTTTAACTTCCTAGACAAACTTATTTTGACCTTCCTATTCATGTGTTGGAAAATCTAAGTTTGATAAAATACAAGTTTTGTTTTGATAAAATTTGCAAGACACAAAAATATTGATATGTTTGATATATGTCTTGAAATTTTTATCACTTGTTTGTGTTTCAATATAAAATGTTAAAACAAGTTTTGTGGATTTTTAGAAGACTTAAAAGATTTTTCAAAATATTTTAAAAACTGTTTTTCTGACTCAGTTTTCTGTTCCAGGCTTCAACCAGTCGACTAAGTCAGTTTAGTAGTCGACTTGGGATGAAGTCGGTCGACCGGGCCGGTCGACCGACGTGCACAGATCTGTGCACGTTTGGCAGGCACAGGACGGTCGACCGGGTCTGAGAGCAGTGCTCTCTGTTTGTTTGGGTCGACCGTGCCGGTCGACGTGGTTGCCCAACGGTCACAATTCTGACCGTTGGTCACCGGGCCGGTCGACCGTCAGCCTGTCAGGCTGCCAGCTCAGCCTAACGGCTAGTTTCTGATGGGCCTATATAAACCCCAATTCTTTGGGATTTTGGCCAAGGTTTTTAGAAGAAAAAAAATCCCAGTTTCTCCTGAGTTTAAAAGAAGTTTTAAAAGAGTTTTAAAAGCTTAAAAGTTTTCATCTTATTTGTTTTAGGTTTGGAAAAATCAAAGAAAAGAGTATTTTGGGAGATTTGTCTGGCTTTCATTTTCTATATTTACAAGAGTTTTCCCAAGTAGTTTTTCTTTGTTGCTTGTTTTCCAAACACCTAATGTCCACACTTGAGCTATCTTCTATCCTAATCTATTTAGGATCTTTGTTTTGTGGAAAAGAGAAAAAGAAAAGAGAGATAAGTTTGTGGTTTTTGGAACCACTTGTTGTAAACACCCTTGTTCTTGTTGTATCCCTCTTTGGTAGAGGTGAT